>KZ505839.1:683422-698591 GCA_002844005.1 Limosa lapponica baueri
GCCCATTAGCTCCTCCCAGTGTTACTGTAATTCCTGAAGTAAAATAACAAAGTCCACGGAAGCCAATACAATAACCAAGAAGCCTTGAGAGATACACTTAGGTCCTCAGGAGATCTTTCTAAAACCTGTCCTACAAAGAAACAGTTTTGTGTATACTGGAAATTCAGTGGTTAATAAGAGGAGACTGTATGAACACCTTTGTTACTTATAAAATCACCTCCTCTCCCAGACTGTCCAAGCCAGAAGCTCTAAACGGCTGTAATATAATAATTTTGTCAGCCTGAAATGGTGATGCTATCGATAAGTGTAGGGACAAGCTATGGACCATAAAGGAGTAAAACCCACTAGAGATGTGCATCAGGCATACAGATATCACCCACACCCCCCCAAAAAGAAAAACTGGAGTAAGAAAGATACAGGAAGCAGGATTTCCTCCACAGAATAGTTTTCCACGAATATATTTAGTTTTTTTAGACGTTTATCCCTTTATTGTGGGAATAATACAGATACCTGCCCATAGTAAACAAAACAGAATAAAGTATAACGCATAATCTAATTCTCAGTGTCACTTAAGAGAATAAACTTTTTTATTTAAATTTACTACTCCAAATTGTTTGGAAGAATTTTGATCAATAGCCTCAAGAAATTTTGTTACTTTCCTACAAGAGTTTCCGAGTGCTTAGCCTGTGGCTGTTAACATTAGATTTCAAGACACACTGTACTAAACTGTATTAGGCATGTGAAAGGACTTTCATTCCTCATTAGCTGCGCATAAGAAAGGATTGTAACTTTTAAAAAGAACTAAGCAGCTTTGTAAAAAATTCGAACTTCCCTTTAACAAAAATCATACTTGTTAAAACTTTTTTTTTTTCATTCCCAGCTGAACTATGCTTCAACTCAAAGCAAATAAAGTCATCAGTTGACTCCATTCTATTAGAGGACAGCATAAAAAAAAAAAAGTCCAATGGGTCCTTGAACAGTGGTCCCTTGTCTGTCACATCAAGACATGGCTTATACTTCACACACTATTGACCATGAAAAGCAATCTTGCGACTTTTGAAGCCCTATCACACAAAAAAAAAAGCGCGAGAGAAAACTTTTCTTGAAATGTCGAGGATGGGGGGCTGACTGCTCTCATCTCCTATGATTAATGACTTGTGGCCTTATTGTGTAGAGGCTGCTAATTAGCTTCAGGCTGATTAAGGCTGCAGAATGCAGAATTCAGCTCGATAAACCTGGACGGCCCCCACTCCCCACCCCAAACAAACCTGATGTAGAAACTCTGGCACCTAGTTTCTTGATTAAAAAAACCAAAACAATACAACATATTTTAAAAAAAAACCTCAAAAACACCATCACACATTCTCACTAGGAGCTAATATAATCTCAAGTGACTCTAGGCTTCACCCAGTTAGAAGCTTGAACTGTAGTATTTTTCTGTACAGTACAATAATTATTTTCCAGTCCTATTCAAGTTCCCTGCTTTTTGTCTAAAAACTTGCTTGGCACCTTTAGTAAGCAGACATCACAATAACAAATCTTATTCAAGACCAATTTAAAATTTAGTTAAAGAGCAAAACAAAATAGCAATTGGATACTTCTAATTTGTTATCCACTTATTATCAGAGAGAGCTAGTTAATTATAATGTTTCTAAATAGTTGCATATAGTCTTCTTGGATGCTCTTTATAGACACATTAAAAAAAATAAATAGAGAAAGCAGAAAAGTAGCAACTTCTAAATTGTTATTGCCTAGCATTTCGACCACCTGCTCTACTGAAATACATCCCGAACCTTTCATTTGGTAAAAATTGTTTGCCATAGCTATAGAGGTCGAAGTCTACTACACAGAGGGTTTCAATCCCTTCTACCCTGACCCCCCTCCTCCTTTCCCCCCAGTGTCGGATTAAATCCGCTTGTTAAGTTGATCTTCGCATGGAAAAGCATTACATTCCACTAACACAGGAAGGTTGCAAATACTTATGCCAGATTTTTAACACTAACCTCATCAAACTGATGCACTCCAACATAAGGCTGATTAGCTTAATAACTGATTACTCGTCCTCTGGGCACCAGCAACCAAAATTAAAAACTTTAGCAGCTCATATAACAAAGTAACATGAGCTTGCTCTTTCACAGACCTACAGTTCCAAGAGGAAGGAAAAAAAAATAATTTACATTTACAGAACAGCTCTGAAGAGGGAAAGTTTCTTGGTATTGGTGGGATGGATTGAAATGCTGAACCTAGATAAAGAGATCATTTAAACGTCTGCACACAAAGGATAAATTAACCAGATAACCTTAGTGGAATTATTTTTTATTTCAAGTATATACAAGTCTGAATGCCATCAGCACATCAGCTGTTTGAATTTAAGGGGCTTCCTTTTGTGCTCTCTATTTCCCAGAGCATCCTTCACTTGTGCCACCCCAACCAAGAGCAGCAGCAATTACTCGAGTTGATTAACACCCACAAGGCACCTGTTACACCAGGTACTGCACGTCACGTAGTGAAAGGACCATCATACCTCAAAGGAGCAAGTTCCAGTAGTACAAAAATACTCCCACATAAGCTACTGCTACCAGTAACCATAGCAGGCCTTGCTGGTGGGAGAGTTTGTAAGGGCGGTGCTAAATTTATGATGAAAGGCAACAGATGGTCATTGGAAATAGTAACTTAAGGTAACGTGAGATGACTGCGATTGGCAATGCAAGTAGAAGGGCATCATCCCCAGCCTCTTTCAAGTCCCCAACAAGAAGCCTAAGCATATGCCTATCTTGAAGCACGCAAGCAATGCCTTTGAAGTCAGCAGTAATCAGGTTTTCAAGTACTTCTGTGCCTACACATTTATTTTCACTTCAACTATACAGCATATACACTGTGTGGTGTAAACACTAATAGACCAACTTCAGCACTGCTGTAAGGTACCACAGTTCCTCCGACATCAATGGATCAATGTCTCACTCAAGACCTGGGATTCGACTTAATGTTTATAAGCGTTTTTTATGCCTTACTCTGTGTCTTTTTCGCCTTGTTTTGCTTTCAGCAAGGCTCTTTGTAGTGTCATAACTCACAATCTTTCTAGTCAGACTTTGTTTATAAAACCTTTATTGTTCCAGAACAATGGAGTTGTGACCTGTTCGAAGGCAGGGTTGCAATCAGGGCCCTCTCTGTACTTTCTCAGGGTGCACTTTCTGGTGGAGTGAATAGACCACGCAACCCTATTGATGTCAGCCAGGAGGGGAAAAATAGGCTCCCCCAATAAATCTAAACGTAAATCTTCTTGCCCTATCTCACCATCTGTATGAATTCACCTAAAGCACATAATTACTAAGCAGAACAAGTATCCCCAAGCCTAAAATACTGCTTGCAGACCAAAATGGAATGGGTTTATACTTATGGCAGTTTCAGAGAATACACAGGCACAGAAAACAACAGGTGGAAACATAGCTTGGGCCAAGACAAAGTGAATGAGATTGACCCGAACATCATGAATATGCTGCACCCTTGTGTGTCAGTTCCCTCCCATAAATTTCCTCAGGGAGAGGTTTGTGGCTTCTGATGTTTTCTTAACTTTGTTCCAGGACTCTTAGGGCAAACATTTCAGGGAATTTTCATGGGGAAGCAAGCAATTTTCTTCTGCACTCTGAGTAACGACTCATGCAATTTGACTTACATGATCAAAGGGCACATCAAACACATCGTCCTAATACCTGAGTGGCATTTGAGGCCCTAGCTGGTAGCAAGCAACTCAATTCCATTAAAGTCAAAGATCCATGCCAGCTTACACCAGCTGTGGAACTGACACTTCTGCCTTAGTTTGGCCCTTTTACCTTTTATACAGCCCTTTATAAAAGATGCCACTGCTTTTTTCATACAAGTGGAAATCACAGTTGTCACATTGTTTTTTCCCCTGAGTCTGTAGCCACCCTCAAGCATCCTCTGCTATTTTTCAGCCCAGTGCCTATCAAAGCTGCTCTCACAGATCCATATACAATTAAGAGAGGAGTGAATTGTTAAGCAACAGCAGAAGTAGCATTAGCTTCTTTTCCTTCCCTTGGCCATCACGTGCAGATTTCGTAGTGCAAGTTCCTCAGGGCAGAGCACGCACTATGTACTCTGCACAATAGCATATTTGCCTCTATGATTCCACCTGCAGATGTGATACTGACTGTACCAGATAACCAAAGAACTAGAATCAACTACACATACAACTGTAATACAGCCAATGCTACCAATATTAAGTTTTCCCATCCATCTTCTCTAATCCATTTGATTATTTCATACCCCCTCCCCCTGAGCTCCCACTCTGATGCTTCATTTTCTACGCCTTCTTTACACGCTTAGGGCCCTTACAGCTACTTACAAGACACTAAACCCAAACCATTTTAATTACAAAAGACTATGGGGCTACTAGAGGCCTTTATAACTATCTAGATGTACCTTGGTGGCTAACAGAGCAGATAAAAGCTTTACTATATTAATGGAAAAACATTTAACCAAATAGAAAAGTTACTGCAAAATACTTATTAGGGGATTGAAACATTATCTAACTCTGGGTAATTTTCAGACCATAAAGGAAATACAGCATCACCCAGTGAAATGTATACCTTTTGCAAGTAGAGATCTGCTCAGTGGAATTCATTTTCTGAATTCACTGAACCATAACGTAGAGTAATTAGTGCTGAGTATATACTTAAATAATTTATTCAGTTACTTTGTCAGTATTTAACACTATAATGAGATGAGCAAAAGCATACATCTAACACCTTTGACCTTTGCTGTTCATACCCTGAAAAAGTAGAAAAAACAACTTCAGAAGTCTTAAATTATTTAGATTTCATCTTTTTCATTACACAAAATATGTCTGCAAATAGATATTTCTCTCATTTATGCATTATGGAAAAACCCTATGGAGTTATTTACAGTGTGTTTATCTACAGATCAGTGTATTTATCTATACACTAATCAAATTAATATCAAAAGTACTCAAAGCTACAAGTTAAGATTTATTACTGTATGTATATACACACACACACATCTCACATGCACAGGTGTGTAGGAACACACACATTTCCCTTTCTGAATCTCAGAGGCCTTGGCTAAAACGCTGTTGCTAGGAAAAACAAATTAAACTGTTTTAAATTTATTAGCTGGCTACAGATCTTAAATTTAATTCACACCAAATAATTGTGCAAGTGAACGTAGGCCCCTTTCTTGGGAAAGGAAGGTCTTAGATCATTTAAAACCCAATTCTGCCCCCAAGGCAAATAGAAAAACTTCTATCGGTTCCAGACCTTAAATGACCTTCAGATCAGGTTTAGCAGTTGAATGCTGGGAATACAATATTTTTGTGAAGTTCAACAGCCCCAGCAGAGCGGGTTTAGTCCCTTCTGGAATACCACCGATGACTTTGGTTTTCTAATTTTGCCTCCAATGTCACAGAGCAATTATACGCAAAAGGTAAGCGTTAGCAGTGAAACAGCCACAACTTTTTAACCTTATTTGAAAACGCTACATTCTGTTGTTCTGATTTTATAGGTCAGGTAAGGATTGCCTAGAACAGGTTGAGGATTGATACGACCCTGTAAAAACATACTTCTAATCACTGGTCACTGGCACTTGCCCTCATTCAGATTTACCATGGGTTTTGTACATATGTTTAAGAACACGAGGGAAGGTAGTCAAAGTACAGAGAACTTGCTGCAGAGCAGAGAAGTAGAGGGAAGGGTTTTCCTTAACTTCAGTGGATGAAGCCTTCAGTTAACAACACCTAGATGTGTTCTAGGCAATTAAAACAACACGTACATTCAATATAAAAGTTTTCGTTACCATTCAGGAGAGGAAAAAATACAAAAGAGCCAGAGAAGCACCAAAGCAAGCAAACAAACTGAACCTCCAACTTAATTGCTTAAGTGTTTGTGGGAAAACTGAAAGCACTTCAGAGCAGTGGCTACCTTTTTGTCCAGTGTCAGTACAGCTTCTAGCACAGCAGGGTTCCAGTTTGTGACCAAGTCTTTCAAACGCTACTGCATTGAGCAACAACAGCACAAATCCAGCTTAAGTTAAATTATTTCTAAATTTGAATTATTGCTTATGTTTTTTAGCATTCACTCAGTTTTGACAGCAACAGAATTCTTCCATAATGTCTTCCATCTGAGCAGAACATATCAAAGTGCTTTGCAACAAGAAATTACTGTTTAAAATGTGGAAAAAAAATCAAAATAAATATTTAATTGTTACAATGGAAGGCAAAGGATCCCATCTCAGTCAAGCCTTGCTAGAGGAAAAACATTTCTCTAAAAGCATGACAATAACTGATTTCAGAAAATAAAAGTTCTGCTGAATCAGTGAATATTCATCTCATAACCTTATATAGCAAATTCCAGGAAACTTTTTTTATATTCTCGCTTAGAAAATGCTTAAAAGCACAGTGATTGTTAAGGTAGTATTAGTAAAATTGCATAGTTATTGCTAATACAAGATATTAACATCAGATCAGCATTTTTCGATCCATATCAGCTGACCTGGTCATACCTACTCAAGGGCTGACTGCTCCTCTTGAGAGGAAAACTGAAAAAAACCCTATGAAGCCAACACTTACCTTGGACAATCTCAGCAGCAAAGTAGATTAGTGATAAAACAGAGCTCCTTGTGTGTGACACACATAAAGAAGACCAGCTTAGGAGATGAAACAAGGCAGGGGAATCCGTTGCTGTTTCTCCGGGGCTTGTCAAGACAAACAGGAGTTGTCCATCCAGCGACTTTCAGGAAGAATCCATTCATTTCTCTGTGTTGAAATACAAGAAAAAAAAATATGAGGAAGCTAAAAAGAACTCTACTGAAATATCCTCTCCTAGTATCTGTCCAGATAACCAAACCTACGCACAACATCCATAATCACACACAATCTATTCATTTGGTAGCACTGAAGTTACTTAGCAACTCACAGAAGAACATGTAAAAACTTAATTACATGTATTTTTAAATCCCACTACTAGTAAAACTAGAATAACTATGCTTTGCTCTAGCATAAAGAACTTTACGAGGTACCATAAAGCAACCCTACCATAGGCAGACAATGCCTTTGCCCCTCAGTATTAAGCAAAATACTCTGTTAAGCCACTTTACTGATTTTATAGGCTGGTGATTGGTTCAACAACTGAGTATCACCACTAAATCAGTTCAGGTGCCCTCGTTAGTGCCCTCACTCACTTTGGCTATGGGTTGTATGCTAATTGCTTGGGCACTGAAGGGATGGCAACAACTTCTAGCTGCCACTGCTTCCATCAGCAGGGGGTCTGTGGGAGATTGTAAGGACAACCAGAGTTCAGGAGACACTGCAAGTACTGTAGGAAAGGGTAGGGTGGTCAGAGGGGTACAGGCGGCCAGGCACTCCCATTTCTACCAAGATACTGGGTGCAAAATTAATTGTGGTAATTGAGAAGCAAAAATGCTCATCTCTACATGAGAGTTTGTGTGTTCCAAGCACAGCATGAGTCAGGTAGCTGAGAAGTCAGAAGCAGCAACCCATCAGATCAGACCATAGAAATGCCAGAGGAGGGCATGTGGGAAAAGAACTAGAGCACAGATTTGGGGTCGTGAAGACCTGTGGTGTCAAGCCAAAAAAGGACATTCAGGTTATGCGTCTGCTTGACACGATACCTGAAAACAGATTGTCTGAATATTGTGTAGTAGGTCTAATTACTGGAGATCTACAAGATTGTAGTAGGCGCATCAGGGATAACTGCAGGTCCAGCAATGAGACCATCATAATCTAGACATTTTTGAGGCAATATGTTTTGTTAGACCAATTTAATGCAGTAGGTGTAAGGGCAGCAGGCTTTTGAGCACAGAAACCCTTGTTTGATGGCAGAAAGGACATAAAAATCAGCAGCTGGGGGAAACCTGGCCTCTTGACATTTTGGTTATGATACAAAAAACTTCAGAGAAATACATTTCTTATTGCACAATATAAACCACTCTTCCCAAGCTAGATCATAACGGATTAAGGGACACCCAAAGCTTCTAGTTCCAGTTAGTAACTAGGAAATATTTATTGTGTACTACAAAGCTACCCAAAACAAATACACTAAGTGTATTTTAGATGCTGTATAAAAATTAGTGTCCTGGGATGTGGGGGCTAAATCACCAGTACTTAAAGTTGGTAATTGAAATTATTAATAATAGTGAAAATAATATATCCATTCTCCAAGCAAGCCATCATAATGCTTAATAATTGATTGTAATTTCCTGTAATAAATACTAATGAATTAATTTACAAACTAATGTAGTTTTATATATTTATTCACTTTCCTACAAAATATTTGTGTTTATGTTATGTCAACAATTTAATACACTGAAGTAATTTATAAATATTTATTATTAGTTTCAACACTTCTTAATAAAAAGCAGTTGTTTCACATAAATACCAAAGCGATCTGCAGAGCACATCTGTGTCCCCAGCAAGCACTCGGGCTGCCTTGTGAGTCCTTTTGCCATCTGTGAGCCTGCGTGTTGGGAGAGCACCAGCCAGATGAAAGTCCCAAAGAGCAGACCAAGCAGGCCGGCAGGGACCTTGTCCTAACCTGGGACTTACCAGCATCCACTCTGGCTATCTCCAGAGCCCAACATGTCCAGCAGGAAGAGATTCAGTCATTTCTCAGAGAGAAAAGCATCCCTCCAGCCCAAAGACACTGAGTTAAGCAGCTCTGAATAATCTCTCCCACCACCATACAATTTCCTACCCTTCTTGAAGTCTGTCCATATACGGCTTTTACTGCATCATCCTCTAAGACAGCATTCCTCTTCCTCCATTAACTCTGCTAGGGCTGCAAATATTTATGACAGCTTTTTCTACTCAGCTGTTTGATTCATCTGTGAAGGTTACTGGGCCCTACATTAACCTCTTTTGTGCCACATGGGATGTATAACTCCTGCTGCAGTTGCATTCCTGATGTGGAGCGTTTCGCGGCAAGAGGGGCAGCAATAACCAGGGCAGTGCCCTCTGTGGAGCTCCAGGAACGTGATTGCAGGCTGTTCCTGCAGGGTGAGGGGACACAAACCTCCTGCCTGTCATGGGCTCAAAACTAACAGTGAGACCAGCTCTTAACTGTTTCACTGCCCATGCTGTGAAGAGGACACTGCCCCGTAGAAGAAATGTGAACCTGCAATCCCGGATCGGTGTGCAAATGGGATCATTGCCATCCTGCCTGGTGCCCGGGACTGAATCAGGACTGAACCAGGTGTTGTCCCTGTAGGCACAAAAGATCACATCTTCTGGCAGGGGTGGTGGTGAGGCATGCAGTAGATCAGCCACATCCAAACTCCCTCCCTATAAACCTGTCACACCTGGGTCCCCACTCCTGTCTCCTAGGGTCCCCTCAGAAGGCCCAAACTGCACCTGTGCTGCACCGCGGTCTGCCTGCCCTTGGGTACACCACTGTTACGACCAGCTGACAATGCCTTTCTGGTGGTGTTTTGTCTGATTCATCTCCCAGCTGTTCATCCTCGTGACTCATGCCACCAGCACCAAAGCCTCATAGCAAACAGAACAGGAGGAGGAGGATTCACACCATCCTTCTGAGGTTTATGAATCCTGGCACACCTTTTTCATTCCTCTGAACTTGAAATCCTGGGCACATCCAGTCCCTGCCTGCTTTCTCAAGCACCTCCATGGTGTTTGACTGCAGCTAGTTGTCCTCTTGTTTAAAGGGAATTATGGATCTGACTCTAAAGCAAAAGAACCAGTAGATGCAGTATAGGTTGTTGTGGGTCAAGGAGTAGACCTTACTTCAGCCCAAAGTTCAAAAGTGAAATGAGAACATATAAGGGCACCACTAACTGACCTGTTCTTGATCTCCAGCAGAAGACAAAAAAGCCCTGGGATGGCAGTAGCTAGTCTTCTCCATCTCAAGAGCAGCATGGCAAGAGCTGGGAATTATCCTAGTGCTTCCCCTGCTGTTCTAAAAAGGCAGGTCTTGATACACCGACCAAGACAGCGTGAAGAGCTGCAAAATCCAGCCCCGCAAGGTGCCTCTGGGGGCATTGCAATGCAGCTGGTACTGAAGGGAGGAAGCCATCCCCAGGGAGCTCAGGCCTGGGGCAAATTTTTATAAACATAAGGCTGCCGTTCTGCTCATACCTTTGTTGTAAACGCGAATCTCTGCAGTACGAGGTTAAGAGCTGGACTCTGTGGCTGACTCATCCAGCAGACACAGAGCTCCTGTGGGCTGCGCCGAGAGAGAGGAACACAAGGAGTAAAGGGATCAGATCGTATTGTAGGTTGAGAGCCAGTTTCGGTGGAGTGTTAATCTCCAAGAGTATCATTGCCAAAGTCACTTCTTAACATAGCAGTTCAAGAGACAGCCTCTGTCTTAGGACCCGAGGCTAACCTATTTGATGTCACACTGCAAGTAGAGCAGGTGCTGGGTTTGCAATGTATATTTGATGTCTAGTGTTGAAAAGTGAATTGATTGAAATGCTGTCAGGCTGCATTTTGAATGATTGCACTACTAATGTCACCTACAGGCATCTTGATGGACATTCTGCCATACACAGAATACAGTAGGCTGGAAATCATCATTTGCAAATCATCACCTTTGAAAGTACAACTACCAATTCAGCTGAAAAAAAAAAAAAGGAATTGGAAACATGTTGAAGAAACATTAACCTGAGGAAGTGAGCAAATCAGAAACACCAAATATTTAGGCTCACGGATTTCTCATTATGGGAATTTTCAGCCTACTGTATTTCTTTCAGGGTGTTGCATTTCAAAACCTGTATTCTGTTTGATAATATACTTCTACCACAGGAAATCTAATCAGGTTGTCTTCTAACTTTCTACTGATATTCATCAGTATGGTACTTCAGGGTTTTGTTCATTTATGAAAGTAGTTTTACAAAATCTGTCACTATGTATGAATGTGACAAAATTAGTGGTAAAACACTGGCATATTTTTGAAAGGATATAGGGATTTAGCTAAATAATTGCCATTGAGATTAACGAGAACTCAGTGTTTAAATTCTATAGTTGATCATATAAATCACAGTTCTGACCTATATTTCCTTGCCCCTGACACCAACCTGGGCTAGAGTTAGTCTTTTATTAACATTCATGTCACAGGATAGAGGTGAGCAAGCTTTTCTTATTTCCAGTGGCTATTATTCTCCATAAAAGTAGAATTCTGTGATTAACTTTACATCAATCTGGAGATTAATTTTAGCAATGTGGTAAAACCATCGGCTAATAAGTGCTCTCAGAACCAACCCCCCAGAAAGAGGAAGAGGCAGGACTAAGGAAATGCCAGTATTTCACCACAGTCATCTGCTATTGTCAGCTTATGTTACCTGGTCACTGAAGCCTTTCTTTAAGTTCTTTTCTGTCAAATTTTCTGAGAAATTTCATACGAACTTACTTTGAGTATATGCTTCTAAAGAAACAAAAATAACAACAACAGAAACTGGGATAAAGTTTAGATATTCAACTGTTTCTTTTAGAAATACTGTTTGGTGGTGTTTTTTTCAGATACCAGTGTATTTATACATATCCCCAAAGAAATTATGCTTTCCTTGAGGATTTCAGAACACAGCATCTCACCTAGAAGAACATTTCAAACTCTATATAAATTTGGCACTGAATCAGGGAAACTCTACCCCTCACACGAACAAACGGGGACAGGGAGGCCATTTTGAGTCTGCACAAAGTCACATAGCCCGTCAAAGAGTTCTATGCCTAAATAAAATAAAAAGATTATGTGTTGAAGCAGTAACTGCTTATACAGGTGCAAAACCAAATAGAATCAGTAACAGAATCGTCCCCAGCCCCTTGAAAACCCATGCTCATGGGCCTGAGAGAAAGGCTTCAACTTTGCTGCAAGAGCCCTGAGCAGAGTTGTACCACGTGTAGCAGTGAGATGTTCCAGCAAGTCCTGATTTTCTTGAGCAGGGAACACAGGACGGGGCCACAGAGGGCCCTGATCCTAACAAGAGGAAGGCTGTCCGGGAGCTCTCCTTCTGCATGGCATAGTCATTGATCCTGAATCCTAAAGCAGGCCATCTATCAGGAAACTGCAAGACCAGGGCTTCTCCAAGGAGAGAACGAGCTAGAAAATGAAGGCTGAATGTAGCTCCATATTGTCTGAACGGGACAGGGTTGGTGGTTGTGATGGGGTCCATTGACAGTCCCAGACAAGGTGAGGTAAATCGTCAAGTGCAGGATCCTCCCAAGGAGCCCAGCCAAGAGAGGAGACTGGAGACGGGTTTGTGACACAGGTCTAAGGTCCACTCGAGACACAGGGCAGGTCTGAAGTCCACCCAAGAAAACCTGTCAGCAAGCCCGGGTAGCAGACGGATGGCACAGGAAAGCCTACACCTTGGCTTAGGGGACAGCTGGGTGCCCAATGCCAAGCTAAAATGGGGCTCCTGGACCTGCAGGCAAGGGTTGTGGGTGGGCGAGTGGCCCATGTAAGCCTCACCAGAGCCATTAAGGCCAATCAGGGCCCTGACACAACCCAACCTATACTTTGAAAGGAGATGGGGGTCTAGAGCCCTGCTTAAGCAAGCAATGCTGCTGTTTACCAAAGACCTAGGGTTTACTGTTCAATAAAAATATACACCCGCTCTGATGCTGACAGGCTGGCTTCTGGCCAACAACACATCAGGTGTTCCTGCAGCACCTGATGTCACCTCCCACGTAGGCATGTGCTGGGGCAAAAAAATTCTTCCCTAAGGGTGATGGGTAGACTTCCCTCTTACTTGTCTCCTGGGTAAACTGAAAAAAGCAGTTTAATGTAGAAAAGTTTAAATATATGTCTATAAGAAGTAGACAAAAAAAGCACCCAGGTTTACATATTTTTTTGGTTCCTCACACTAAATTAAGCCTTAAACCATTAGCTCCTATTAAAAATTGGGTAAAAGTCTTTCATGAGTAAATGGTAGGCCCATTAGCTTGTGTGTCAGTTTAAACGTAAACAAAATTAAAGGCTTCTAAAGGAATCTTTCAATATTTAGAAATTAGCTGGCTGCTTGATTACCGAGAATTTGTATGCACATTCTTTTCTTTCACTGATCTGCTCTTTCAACATCAGGAATGGTAACACTCTGGGAACTGTTTACCCAAGATCAGCGTGGTTCAAGTGTTACTTAGGATCTCAGTTAGGATTTCTCGGTCTTTAAATGTTTAGTCTTTGGGGGGAAGTGAAAATGACAGCAGGAAGAACCTGGAGGTACTAAGCACTGCTGAAGCTGGCACTTGATGACAGGACGGGAACGATCACACCAGGCACTACATTTTGTGATAGAGCAAACAGGGAAGTTTGGATTTGATTGTATCAACTTTCGCTGTGCCTTGAGCACATCTGAAAGGAAAGAAACAAACTGATGAAAGTTCCAGGGTACAAAAGCGAGCAGAGTGCATGGAGGACGGGAAGTTAGGAATATGTGTAAGTCGGAAATAAACATTTGGGAATAAAATAAGAAAAAAGAAGAGACTTGTCACTCCTCTCATGAGAACTATTGTGAGTGATGGTTTTGTGGTTCAGATGGGAAAGAGGGCGTTCCTTCCTCCCTCGCCTCCGGCCCCGCCAGAGAGGGGTTACTGTGGCCAGGAGGATGAACACATTCATTTTCTCAGAAGTAAAGCAGGCAACCAAGAAGGGCAAAGTGTGTGGACATAGTGTGCAAAAGCCATGTCTGCATGGCCCAGGGTTTTAGAAGGGCAGCCACCATGCGGGTAAACGATCCTCTCACAAGAAATGCGAGGAGCTGTGGATTCTTGTTTTCAGAAGGTTAACACCAGATTGGTTCAGAGCCATGAGACCTACATGGGCACACCGATTTTAAACATGAGTACGAGCGCCCAACTCTGAGCACTGATGCAGAGTTTGGACACTGGCAGGCATCTTGCTGACCCTGCTTTAGGTAACCTTCTTCCAAACCTGTACAGATGTTGCGTGCGGTCAAGGTCCTGCCCTCCCGGGCAATGTAACTGAGTGCAGATTGTGGACCTTTATTTCCTGGTCCCATCCCTTACCATTGGTTGAAGTTACAGCAGGGTGGGAACCCACTGCAGAACAGAAAGGTTGTAACACACTCTTCCAGGAAGACAAGTGCTTTCTGAGGCTTGCATATAGTTGTAGCATATCCGTCCATCCATCCCTGCATTTGGAAACAAGTTGGTTTTTCAACAGCAAAAGACAGTTTGCTCTCCCTTTCAGGTGTGCCGGCCTCTTCCTCAGTGGGTCGAAGTCCTCTCCCCGAGCCACAGTCCTTCTCGGAAAATGCTACTGGGGAAGAGCAATGCTTGCCTTTTCTGTGTTACTTTCACAATAAAATTGTAAAGCTGTGACACTCCGAGCAGGCCACAAATTCCACAGGCCAAACTGTAAACACTGCAGGAATTTGAGGTCCTTGACATTTCACGGAAAGCAAAACTGTGAGGCTGAGGAAAACAAGCTAAAGGCTAAGTTAAGATATGTCTACCAGCTCCTAAGAAAGATCAGTTCAAATAAGGAACTGCAGTCGCAATTTCCTGCTTGATTGTCACTTTCTTCCAGTGAAGAAATAGTCTGCTACTGGCCCTTGTCAGGAACAAATTACTTTCCTTTCACTGCCAACTCAGCTCCACACGCCCTGCGCAGAAGAGAAGCAGCACTGCAAAAAGCCAGTTTTCCCCAGAGGATATGAAGTACACAGCCTGGCAATCCGCACAGATCATTTCGCAGGGGTAACTTACTCCTCTACACTGCCCTCAGTAAATGCAGGGTAAGTGGGAGTTTTGTCCTACATGAATTGAAAAAAAAAATTGCCACGCAACCTTTTGCATAGGAATTCTCATCAACGGAAACTTTTAATGCCATGAGAACAAGCTTTACGGAGAGCTAAGACAGAATCTAAATCCAACCATAACAGAAATGTGGTGAAAGCATCTTGGTATTTTAGCTTGTGTTCTTGGACAGATCCAATCAGTACAAATACAAAAAAATACTTTTCATAATTAAAATTAATTACAAAGAAAAACATTTTGAGGCGTACTGATTTGAGCTTTCCCAACTTGTTTGCTTTTGGTGTGGGCAAGATAGAATGAGCAAAACCCAGGCATTTTGCTCAGGACTTCCTCACCTTATCCTTTCAAAAAGTATTATGTGGATGAAAAAGGGAAAATTTTCAACAA
>KZ505839.1:699466-736807 GCA_002844005.1 Limosa lapponica baueri
GCTCTTCCGTTCTCGCGAGGGTCTCTTGGGACACCCCTGCTAGAAAAACGTTTGTCAGCAAGCGGAAGGCAACCCAATGGGAAACATCAGCGGACCTGTGTTTACTTTATTTAGAAATGACACCCCATCCCTGTCCCCTGGGGCAAAACTTCTTTTCTAGACATGACCTCAGAGATGTGCTACACGCACCCTGCACAATTTATCACCATGCTGCCTATAATTAGGTTTGTTAACATACAGCCTAGTGCAGTCTTGTTGACTGGGAACTTAATCAAGTTACTATTGAGTTCTTGTATGCATTGCTTCGGGTGACTGTTTTACTTGTAGAATTATAGCTGCGACCAACGTGAGGAAATTAGCTCTGGACACAAGTTTTTTACTTTTTTCCCCCTACATGTGAAAATATTTAGCAAACAGTGACAATGATGGAAAACAGTAGGAAACAAAATGTTCTACATTAGTATAAAACATGAAAAATGCAGCAAGGACCCTCAGTGGTACAACATGTGTTATGCTGGCTGGCAGTCCATTAGGCTTGATAGACATTTCACTTACCTAAGTCAAATATAACAGTCTAGTATTCATTAATATAAGAAGGGGGTTGTGGAATCAAGCCTACCATCTGGTTAGAACGACAGAATAATCTACAACTCATGATTAGGTCTAAGGAGTGGAATTTCACTTTAATCTTTTTCATTGCTCGAAATTTCCATCTGCGCAGTACGGCACATCATTTTTCTTCAAGACAAATGTGCTGTTTTTCATGTTCCAAAATTAGATCAGAAGAAAACGATTAATCATGTCATGGCCTGGGAAAGGAAACAAAGCCCTGATATTTCTCTCTCTCTCCTCCCCCCCCACTCTCTCACTAGCTCTGGCTGTTTGCAAGGTCCTTTCTTTCCCTGCCTGGATTTTCATCACTACTTTCAGAGATTCGCATTGTGGTGGGCTAGAAACATTCAGGAAACGGGAATCTGAAATAAAGACACGGCTTTGATTTGCATAGCCGTTTTTATTTTCCCTGTGCATCTCCCCCACCCCCAGTTTGCCACTTCATCTTTTCCTCCTCTCTCTTGCTCTCCCTCTCCACCCCCTACCATGTGCCCCCTGGCACAGGACGACAGATGGTGACCTGTTTGCATGTGACACCGTAACTGAATCTAAACTCAAGGAAACAAGTCACCGGGCTGCAAATTAGTGAGACCACACAACTGTCAGGTGGCAGTCCCCTTTGACAGTTGTAGGCCATTATAGGAACATTGATGTTTTCGCAGTGTGACAAAAAGGAATCCTT
The DNA here is from genome assembly GCA_002844005.1 of Limosa lapponica baueri. Taxonomy (NCBI): domain Eukaryota; kingdom Metazoa; phylum Chordata; class Aves; order Charadriiformes; family Scolopacidae; genus Limosa; species Limosa lapponica. Next base: position 700,761 of record KZ505839.1, read on the forward strand.
TTTGCAGCAGACCTGTCTGTCAGCTGGCTCTCAAGTCATAACAAATCCCTGGCACTCAGCTGAGGCTGAACATTCGCAGCGTCAGGAGGATGATAAATGACCTGCAGGGCTTTGAAGTGCCTTGGCAGTTCAGATGGGTCCGCAGTGCTGACAGAGAAATATACACAACAGCGTAACCAATAATGAGAACATTAAACATTCCTGCTTTGTGACAGGCTGACAGAAAAACCCAGCCTCACATCAATCATCTTTGGAGATATAACCTTGACAATTAGCCCCCTCTCTGATACTCAGAGTAACCTTTTTTTCCCCCCCTCCTTTTCCCCCCTCCCTTTTTTTTTTTCTTTTGCCTGGCTTATCTTTCATGATCTTTTTTCTGGTATGGCAGAAAGGGAAAAAACAGCAGAAGGAAAAAAAAGCCCACATCAAAAAAGATCTTTTCCTTTTCCTTCATGCAAAAATAAAATATGCCAGGACAAAGTTTATTTGATGGACTTCCACCTATTTCCCTTTAGGAGAAAGGAATATTTTTTTTGCCCTATCTACCAAAGCATCTGTCACTACAAATACTCCTAGCAGAATTTTGTTTACATTTTATGCTTATTTTGTTCCTTAGGTTTTTTTTTCTTTCCCCAACTGTTACATTCATATCAATGCATTCTGTTGTCAAGCATCGTTTCCACTTGTAAGAGTGAGATGATTAAGCATGCGACTGTCCCCTTGTTACTGTATTCCAGGATCATTCAATAAAACAGATAGAATCTCAGCTTCTTCCCATAACCTTGTGTTTTGTTCTTTTGTATGTGCCTGTGCACTGGTTTGCCATTTTTTAAGTCCTTTTACAGAGCAACAATAATCTTCAAAGGACAAATGAAAGGTGCAGCTAATCTTCCTGAAAACTAAACACTTAAACACTGCCCTGGAATCATTCTCACCGAATTGCTGGGATGCATCCTGATCTCGAGGATGCTGTCCCTGCCCATGGGGAATTCCTCTTGCTTTATCCAGCATAGGATCGGCAGGAATTCCTCCCCCTACACATGGCTTGCTTCTTGCCATGGCTCTCCTGATGGCTGAGGAGTCCAAGCGATGAGGTCAACGGGAGTGGTCTGTGCTCTCCAAGAGGCGAATTAGGCTCCTGGGCACTTTCTGCAGTCCTTCCTGGTGGCCCAAGTCACTTGTTCAACCCACACAGAGGTTTCAAAGGAGTCAAAGCATCCTTGGGAAATAGCCTCAGTCATAAGTGAGGTTCAAAATGGCGTTTGTTGCAGAGGTTCTCATCTGGAGGAATGCTAACAATGTGAAAAACCCTCTTCTGTCATTGAAATTAGTGGCAAATGCTCTAAGGTGCGCTGTGCTCAGGTCTCTGTCTCCCCGTTCCTGGAGGTACTTCTGTTTTGCTTATGAAATGACAAACATGCACTCTTGCTCTCATTGAGTACAGCTCCAATACTTTGATGTGAAGTTAGAGTACTGAAACAGATTTACACACAACTGAGCACTTGTAAATTAAAAAAAGCTGGGTTTCTAACCCTGAAGTAAAGCCTGTCCCCAAGGCCCGTTTTCCTACCCATACTTTAAGGTCCCTCTGCAATGCTGGTGAAGTGGAAAGGAGAAAAAGATGAAAAGAAGAAAAAAAACCCCAAGGCCTTCAACCTTCAATACAGTTATAGAAGAGCCAGCTACAGACCCAGATGACGCTGCTGAAATAATATATTCCAGAGTCTGTCAGCTGAGTCCTGCTGCTGTCAAAGTATGTCCCGTGCACGTGGCCACAGCTGCTGGCTTCACTATCAGAAGAGGTCAGCATGAAGGAGAAAAGAAAGGTATTAGAAAGACGATCAACAGTAAATGGCAAAAACTGTTCAGCAATTGTATGGCCTCATTTGTACTCTGATTATATTATTCCAATAAAAAGACAAACCGTGCAGCGTCTGTTTCATAAAACAACAATGGAAGATTGGCGTCCACAGGACTGTGAGGAGCCATTTCACTGTCAGGCAAGAGAGCAGGCTGACAACGCTGGAAATAGAAAACTTCTCTCTGCCTCCGTTATACCTGTCCAGTGGCTACTGACTGACTTTCTTACAGCACACTGAAAACATTCTGCATTACGACTCTACCTGGAGGGGCTGGAGTCACACATTGTGATTGCCGAGTCCTGCTCACAGGGAGCTTTGGAAAGCCCAGACGTGGTGGTGCTTGCTCAGAGCGGGCTGAGGCTCCAGCAGAGCCAGGTAACGAAGGACTGTGCATTCAACAGCAAGAGAGTCCTCCCTCTTTCCTCTGGGTCTGAGACCGGCTTCTTGTGACGGAGGGACATCTTTGGCTTCTCTGCTGAGAGAATGAAAAGTTAATTCACACCACTGATTTCCCAAAGACAGATTCCTTAACTCATTAAAAACTACTGCTCTGCTTGTTATGAGCCTGTCTTACAGCCAGAAGACCTTTTCTCACCACGGTGGCTGGTACAAAGGGAAGGGCACTCAGCCTACACACTGTATCTGCGGGATCTCTCACATACTTGATTTCAGTCTTGTCTCACATACCTTCATAGAAATGGCCATACCCCACTTTTAAAATTTCAGTGTACATCAGTTCCAGGGCTGCAAGACAGATGAGATAATACCATTCCCTCTGCACAGAGTGGGGAGCCAGACATGCACGAGACACTCTCAGAGCTCCATTCCCCTCACAGTCAGGCTCTGGTCAAAGCACGTATGATTTTTCAGCCCATGATCACTGGGGGCTTAGGAAGTGTGTCTTCCCGCTTCCCTCACCCACTCCCGTACGCTGCTTTATGGCCTGTGCTACAGCATCATCTGTAACAGTGTTTGGGCGCTAGCTGCTGCTGACTGAATTTGTAAAGGATCTTTGTAAGATAAATGTGCAGAATAAATGAATATTTATCTCCCAGTGGCTTTCTTCCCTTCCACCTGCCTACCTGCAGAGGAGGACTGGCTGCTTTCAATACTCTTCAGTGAGGAGAGTGGAGAACTCTCCTCTCTCCTCTGGCAAGGACCAGGCAAGGAGCACCATGTCTTTCACAACTAACCTTACAGAGTTTATCTTGTAGAAGATCGTGGCTTTAGGAGCTGATGGATGCATTCCGATCCCACCCTAACAGCACGGTCAGTGGAAAGGGATGAAAGGCCTATGTCATATGCTGAGAAGACAATGGAGGTAGAATGTGACCATCCACTCGTTTTCTTGCAGGGCTGAGCAACCATCTGGCACGCCCAAAGATTTGAGAGGCCCAAAACTGGACTGAGGCATAAACCACTAGTCTTCACAAAGGCTAAGGGAAGGAAGAGTCTGGAGAAGCTATTTGGCTTTGCTGGCAGATCAGGCTGCCTTCATTTGTGTTGTCTATTTCAAGAAATCTTTAAGAATCAAATCGTGCTGGAATTATATGATATTAATCAAATCTCCTGAGCCATAACTCTCCCTCTGACATTTTATTTGGCTCACAGCCTTGAGTTAATCACCACTCCCTGCCTCAGTTTCCTCACAAACAGGAATGGATGCATTCAAATTACACTCACCTGAAAGGCGTGCTGTAAAATTTAATTAAGCCCTGAAAAGCACTCGGCAATTGTGAGATGAAAAGGTGCCATTAAAGGCTTCTAGTATTATATTTCACTAAGACTCTCAGAAATATTTTGGATGGAGTTAAAGAGAGAAAATAAAAGGGGAATAAATCATAAACATTGCAGAATAAATGCTGCCCGCCCCTTCTTATCTGTAACTCACAAGGCATATAGATTACATCTAAATAATCCTTTGTATGAAAAACTGTCCATACATTTGCACGCAAGATGTAAGGACAATGCTGGTTTTATATGAAAGGGAATATACATGTTTCCTTGCACACCCTCAGCGAAGTTAAAAGGGTTAATAAAATATAAGTTGAGATCAAAAGAAATCTGAGGTGACATTTTGGCCTTGAGGCCTTCTCTTGGCTGTGGGAAAACAGAACGAGGCTGCTCTGCAACCTACAAGCTGAAGTACAATTAGTAGTGTTTTCAGACTGCATGTTTTTTTCTAGGTTAAATCCGTATAGATATGAGCATATGCAGCGAAAGCGCTGCGAATTCAGTTTTTCCAGTGGGGAATTACTAACAGTGTTAAAGATGGAGACAACCTGAGAAAATTCAAAGTTATGTAATTAGAAGATTATACCCGCCCAGATCAGAACCAGATAAAACATTAAAATCATCATTATAAAATGCACTCAAAAGGGAAGGGCTTGGTGCGTGTGAGTGCAGCTGCAGTGTCATGCACACATCCTGAGGACAACTGGAGGCAGTTGGCCTTTCATCTTTTGACTCAAGACCTCCCCAAGACCTATGGCATTACAGCATGGAGAACCACACACTCTATCAAACATCGTTATTTACATAACACATGGCAGGGAGTGGTTATGGAATAAATCAATACTTTGTGATATTTGTTACAAGCCACATGGCACAGCTGAGCATTTCTAAGGCCTTACCCAAGGTCTGGCTTAAAGGGAGCTTGTTACAGCTATATTAAAATTGCCTAATAAGTGAGGTTCCCAGAGAACTGCACGGAGCCATTTTTTGTTTTGGTTTTTTTTTTTTCTTTTCTTTCACTGGACTGTAGCCTAGTGAGGCAGGGCTTTCATTTACAGAAATGACCCTCTCCAACACAGACTTTTCCTGTGTAAACTACAAGCTGATCTCCTTTCCCCACTGCCCCCCCTCCCAGTAAAACTGATTCCTAAAGCCTAGCTGTGATTACAGCTGAGGACGATTGCTCTAGATTCCATGATATACCTCTTAAAAAAAATAAATATGATTGTTCACTGCTGAGACTCTGTCTGTTCAGACCCGTGCTTTGGTACAGCAGCATGGCTACACAGCAGGACAATCTTCACATAGTGATACAGCCTTCCTGTTGGTCTCCAGGCCGGGAGGTTTGTGTGAATGTGGAACCTCCAGAGGACAATGAAGGTACAGGTACCTATCTCTCTTTATGGAGTCTATGAACAGCCTGGACACCTAGCTTACTCAGGCAGGCCCGATGCCTGAAGTTTGACTACGTGAACGCTGAATACCCTGCACAAAAAGCTTTGGGCACCATGACGAGCTCTTTTAAAAGCAGCACCATTTTAGTTTAAATACTATCTGACCAGCACTTTCCTGTGGTCTTAGAAATTAAACTTTGGTTTAAAATCACAATCAGGAAGCCTAACTAACCTTTCCACTTTCACCCTGCCAAAGTATATTCATTAAAATCTCTAGTTTGGTGACGACTGATTTAGAACACTAACGATGCTTAAATACAATGTTATCAGTTCCAAACACCAGAACAGCTAAATGCGCGACAACACTCAATAAGTTGCAAATTCACTGGGACAAAGTCCATGCTTTCACTTTGTGTTTGCTCAGCACCTACCACCTAGTTCACAATTAGGCCTAATACAGTATTGAAAATACAAAGTGGCAGTAATTGAGACATGATTCATTATACTGGGGATATAGCTATTAAATAATAATCCAAAAACCACTAAATAAAAATTCCTCTCGGAATGCAAGAGACAACTTCCGTTGTGTAAAAAGAAAAACAGTAAACAAAATATCTCATTATGTTCTTTCTTCTCTAATAAGAACGTAGGCAATCACAAAAGGTGAGGAAGAGAAGGCAACTCATAAAGATGTGTCAGCCCAGTAAGGAATCTCCACTCAAGTCAAACAAGTACAGGAAAAAAATAACCTGCAAGAACCGTGAGGTTGCACGAAGCAGTAGCAAAGAGGTTGCATAAGGAACTTGCCAGACAAACTCTTACTAAACTGCTGAACAGCTAAATTTAAAACAAAATGAATCAACGTACGATACATGTTAGGAAAATCACCTGAAATCTTCGTTTGTTTAGATGCTCGCATAAAACTGGGTCTAGAAACTTTAAAAATGCAGCCTTTTCTTTATTCTTCAGCTCAGAGTTCATACATTAGTCATCTGCTGCCTCAGCTACATCAACATAAATTATTTTTTTTTGGTCTCACAGCTTTCTTACTCCCTTTGTTTCAATGGCCATTTCAAATATTTTCTCTTTTCATGCTCTTCCTTCTCAGCTCCTTGGTTTCCAGTTACTATAAATCAAGTTCAAAACACCATTTTAGAGTACCACAAAACACTGCCCTTGGACATCTTTCTTTACTACATCTTTCACTATTCCTGCTCCTTAAAAGAACTATCAGGCTTGTTTGGAATGTCTGAGTCTTCCTTTCCTACTGCAGTCTTTATTTTTTCACCCAGGACATGAAGTATGTTTGTGACAGCTTTGAATTCACTTTTGCTAGAGGCTTCCCATAGGAAACTCACATGTTCAAGTGCACAACCATGCCCCCACTCCCTATTTATGCTATTTCACACCTTTGAAATGTCTGTAGACTAAGTATTTCAGAGCAAAGAAAGCATTAATTGACGTCAGCAATTTCTATTGAGCGGTCTTATGCACATCCGCAGTGTCATATACACTAACCATACACAACCTCCCCTCAAGAATAAATGATTTGAGGGAACTGCCCCTTGGGAAATTTGCAGAGACTGTGTTAATCTCAACTTTTTAATATTCCAGTAATATTTTAAAACCACTGATCAGGTGATATAAACAGTTGATACAGTAATTAAATTTGCAGATGATACTAAATTAGGAAGTGTTGCAAACACAGGCGAAGACAGAGAAATAATACAGAGGACCTGAAAAAGCTTAGAAATAAGAGCAGGAAATAACAAAATGAAATTCATCCGGGAAACATGCAAAGGTACAGTACATCTGGGGGAAATATTTCAAAATTAAATACCAAAAGTAATCCGATCTTGTGGTTCAAGGTGTAAACTGATTGCCACAGCTGAAATAATCCTCTCAACCCTCCTGCTCAGCAACATATAACTGGCAAGGTACATTACGAAGGGTTTTGAAAGATCAGGCACAAGTTATTTTTGGAGGCAGGATGCCTGTCTCTTACAGAAAATCCTCTGCAACATCTATATTCAGAGAAATAGCCAGGTTCTTTGAGAGCACATTCCCTTTCTTGGGCAAGCAAAATATTTGCTTACCTCCCCTCTTTCATGCCCAACAGTTCCCTCCACCACCCGGTTCATACGCCTACTGACAGTTCAGCACAGACCTACGACACAGTGGCAGTGGTACCAGCAGGTTAGAACAAGTTGTAAAGAACAGGGGAAGGGGATGCCAGGCTGGCCAGAGGGTGAATAATCCGAGCTCTTCGTATTCCCAACCTCTGAGAAACTGCCTCAGCTACTTTTCGCTCTCAGCGGCCACAGGGGTGCTACACCAGACAAGCGGTAATGTTGTCAGAAACACAGAACCAGACACTCAGTTGATGTCAGTCAGGGTTTTTCTGCTGACTTCAAAGAGAATAGCAAATTTAATGTGAGTTTGCAGCGAAATAGGATATTGAAATGCTTCAATGCAGCTTAGTTTTCCATCCTCAGGCTCACCACAATCAGGAACTAGAAAAGAGACGAGGCTTTGTACGGCATTAATAAAACCATAGCAAATATATCACAAAGCTTTGGCCCTTGAATGCCATAAACTCATAGAGAAGCTGGAAGGAGTTGAACGAAAATCAATAACAATGAAGGATCTCAGACAGATGGACTTTGAAGAAAGTCACTATCTTCTTTTGCTACACATAAAACAAAAGACAAGAAATGTCATTAAAATAAATAAATTAATGATATCCCTACAGCAAATCAGTCTGTCTCTGCTTCATAGCAGAGCTGCTGCTTAGGAATTAGTTTCCTACTACAGATCTAAACAAACAGCACATATATCCTTACACATTCCCTGCCCTGTTCTTCCTGGATAAACAATCCGAACAGGAATGAAATTAGAGACTGAGATGAGTCATTGGTTTCACCACTCATTCAGATCTGTTCATTGTCTAACACTCACCCCCAATGTGGTCAGTTGATTCAATTTATTATGAAATTCCAGAGGTGCAAATGGCTGGACAATAGTTTAAGGAGTCTTTGCAGCTGGATTATCTCCCATCACTGAAGCAGGGTATGGTTCCATGCAGGCCAAGAACAAGATTTCATAGAAATTAAACTGAGGTTGAATATATTTTCAAAAAGATTTGCTGTACTGTAAAGAACAAATCATACACTTTTTCACAAGATTTTTTGAGTGAAGCTTACAGTTTGTGTAAATTGACAGCTTTTACTTCCATCTGATCAGTTTGAAAGTAGTCTCCTGCAGTGCACCTATCCGTAAAAAGTCACACTGAAATATGAGAGGTCCATTCCCTCCTGGTCTCATGGAAGTTAGTTTTCTGAAGATATTTCTGATAGCAAATAGAAGGAAACAAAAAAGAAAAAAAAAAATCAATGTTCTGAATAATCTTATTATAACTTATGAGCTTGTCACACTAAAGTGGGTTGGAAGCTCCAAGGAGAACACATTAATGGGACTAAAAGCATCTAATGAAGAGACTGTTAATGTGTAGGTACCAGGGCGATAAGCATGATCTCCAGTTAAGGACAATACTTGGACCTTAAGTTACCTGTGGTCTGTTCCTCACTGTGTCACGTGTTTCCTGTACCAACCCAGACAAATGGCTTTATACGCACCTTAATTCCAGGTGTGTAAAGCCAGTACTTTCTCAGCCATGTCTATTCATGCTGCAAGCTACATACACTTACAGTGTATCTCACAACCAGGGACAGATTTTGAACAGAGGAGAGCAGGTATTTCCAAAGCAAGTAATACTGTTACAGGCAACTGTCACTGTCACACTTCATTAGGCATGTACGTCTACAAAATCTCCAACCAGAAGAGAGAGAAGATCTGTGGTTTGCAACCTCTGGACCAACAATTCGTTCTGAATCACTTTGGGTGGGCTGAACTTGCACTTAATCATCAAAACCTATGCAGAGGTTATGGGTAGCACCATTATGCACAGCCGAATAGCTTTGGCTCTCCATGGCATGTAGGTCTTCCAGCACTCACAAACCCCCACCCTCCACAAGCTCCTTATAGTATATAAGAAGATTGGGCACAAAGATGGAAATGCAATCGTGATATAATGGAGGGTGGTGCCTGATACTATCAGGGCTTTTAATATTAGTCTCATTGCTGCAGGGTCTGAGCACTTCCAGCTAAAGTTGGGTGCTGGTATCATCCAATTGTCTGATAGAGAGACCTGCAGGCAAAGTTGTGGTTAGGAAACTTGAGACGAGCAGATCTCCTATCTGTATAATGAGCTAATTAAAAATTAATTTAAACATAGTCTGTATAAAGTGCTGAAGCATATGATGTGGGGTATAATCCTATGCTGGATTTGACAACCCACAGCTGCTACTGCATATTCAGTGTTTTTGGACAAAATTTATATGCTCCTTCTTCCAGACTCCAGTGAGAACTTTCCCTCAATGAGCACTCCAGGATACAGACTGAACGAATAGTCCATGTGATTATGTGCAAGGATAAAAGCTCAGATCCGGAGGTCGTTTGGCTGTGTTTGCACAGCCACAATATTTCTTAGACGGAGCAATGTTCTACAAAGAGAGCATGAGTACATCCGCTGTCCTTCCCCACCATTCCTAGTTCCTGACTTCCTTCACGCTGGGCCAGCTTGTGTGGCTCAGCACTTTTAGCATTGGTGTATCCAGAAACGGGATGAAAATATCTGTATCAGTAATAAGTGCAAAAGGTATTTTGCCCGCAAGGCTTGTAGACCTCTGGGAGCCATGTGGAAAGCTGAAAGGCAAGCTCTGATTGCATTCCTCTGCCAGTGAGTCTCAACTGGGATGCAGATATATATGAGGTGTCAGGAGCTGAGAAAGCAGAAATCAGAGCAGTAGGAGTTCACTCAGCAAGCCATGAAAGAGAAAGAGCTCCTACATTTCTTGCTCTTTTCTTGGAGAGACACCTACCACAAGTGGTAATTGAGCCCTGCTCCAAATCAGGTGCTAATTACTGTACTGCAGAGACATGGGCACTAGTGGATTCTCCAATCTCTTCCTATCAGCCAGGCCAAAGCTGTGATGCAACACTATGGCACCACTTGCAGGGCTCACTAGAGGAAGAGGTGTTCCCTTGCTTCTCTGTTTCTTAACAACAATACTAAAACAGCCTAGAGTGAACAAATACTGCAATGAACTTGTTAGAAGAAAATCCTGTTTCGGTTTGAATGAGGACAACTGGGTGGTTGCCTTGGCTTGGAGACTGAAAACCATATAAACACGAGTCCACCTCTGTGAAGCAAGACAGGAATAAAAGGATTGCTTCTGAATATACTTACTCAATGCAATATTAATTTTTGAACCTGAAAACAACTACTATCACTGATGGTTCACTAAACGTAGGTATGTTGGTGGTTTGTTTACTGTAATAGTAAATAAAACATTTTCCTTCTTGCTTAATAGTTCTTGGAGTTCTCATGCAGTCCAAACTGTTCAACATGGAGGCTTATCGCAATAGTTTGCCACAAGGAATGAGCAGAGCAAGCTTTCCACTGCAGTTTACTCAACTCATGCTCAAGAACAGTTCTGAAAATCCCCAGCTCAATTGCCAGAAATAGAGTTTTCCCCATATTCTTTTTTTTTTTCAGCTTCATCTGAAAGGGAAGAGTAAAATTATCTCACGGCAGCTTCCTTTTTAGGCTGTGGTTAGATACTTGGGGAGCAGCTGAATCTTGTGTAGGGTCAATGCAAGAGAGGCAAGAGATTTGAGGTAGAACTTGATCAAAAACTGGTTTATATCTTTCTTAGGCTTCTCTGACATGGCTTTTCAACCACACCTCTTTTCAAATTAAACTCCTGCTTAGAAATACCCCTTCAGCACATCTTTTCAGAACATCCCTGTGTGTGATGGCACACAATGCCAACAACAGTCTTTTAGTTTCCATTTGCAGCAGCAACAATCTGGTATATTGGGAACGTAAAACAGCATCAGTATGTGCAGGGAAGGCTTTAACTGTTTCAATGGATGGGGTAAAAAAGGTGTCTTTTTATGCTGTATGTTTCTATACACATTAAGCATGTTTCTCCTTTTTTCTCACCTGCTGAAGAAGCCATCTAACAAACTGAGGCCTAACCAGAAGGAGTATAGATGCAGCTACAGTAAGGCTGCGATTTCATGGTCAGCTTCATCTGGTCGAGCTTTAAAACGTTACTGAAAGGGACAGACCTTCCTTCCCACCACCTCACCTGTGTCTCCTCCAGGCTCTGTGTCAGCACGCACGGTTGCCTGCCTCAGCAGTCAGCCAAGGTCCGCTGCCCCACGCAGGTGCCTGGGCAGCTGGACGAGTGCTGCTGCCGGCGCACCGGCAAGGACAGGGGACAGACACTCGCCCTTTCACCACCTCTTCAGCAGTTTAGGAAGAGATTAGCCACGGCTGATACAAAGCTACACCCAACTATCACCCCTTTTTGGTGATGGAAGAAAACAACAGATTCCTGTATTGTTTGCTGCACAACAATAAATTACATTACTGATAAAGAATAAGCATTTAGGATACCTGCCTTTATCATACCACGGTCATTGTTAATACAAATGGAAACAGATATAAGTCAGGCAAATGTTTGTTTCCAGAGACGATACAATAAATGGAAAAATTAAACCAACTGAAAATGAAATTCTAAGAGAAGGTTTTGTGGACAGAGAACTGTAAGGCTTAAACATTCATTTTTCATTACTTTCTCATCTTCATCTCAGAGCATATTACTTCCAAAACTATATTTAATATTGGTGTCATGCTAATTAGTACTACATCAAAAGCTGGCTTAGGAGGCAGATCTAAACCAAATGGTGGAAAAGGCAGAAAAAACACTAGTGGCTTCAGCAGGATTTGGATGAAGCCTTTCACATTTGTTTCTTCCTAATATCCATCTCCCGCTCCCTGCTAAACTCACAAGGAAAACAGCAGAAAAACTTCAAGAGGTGTAAAAAGAAAAATCTGGGAGACTACGGAATGAATAGTGCAAAATCAACTTTTTTTTTTTTTTTTTTGAAACAGAAATTCTTACTATTGAGGAAAAAGAGTAATTTAAACCCATATTAGAGAAAGAATTAAACAACAGGAGAAAAAGGACCAGCTTCCTCTACAGCAGTTAGCACTACCCATTATCAGTGCCAAGATATCAGATAGGATAGATCACCACTCCGATCCTGAACGACTTCTATCCCACTCGCTCCCCTTCCCATCACCACCAGTGGCACGGTGCCTCACACCTTGATCCTGCCAGACAGCAGGACACAGGCACCAGCGCTCTCTTCTGCAGTAGGATAAACCACAGCAGTTCCCACGGCCATCAGCAGGAGCTGCACGGATACCTATTTCCAGGAAGGGTGGGGTGAGAGCACTTGGAATGCAACGACTGAAAGTTCAAGTCAACAGGTTTGGAAACTTGGCAAAGACAACACAGACAAATAACTCAAGGTTTGCAGGGCACCTCTGTGCCGGGTATAAATCAGATGAGTACCACTCAGTTCAAGGGAATCTGCCAATACATGACACATGAGCACCCACTCCTTTGCAATGCTCCTCTAAATCTCAGTATCTGAACCACCTGGATCTCATCCAGCTTTCTAGTGCTTCCTCCAGGCCAGAAAGGTGAAAACCACGCAAAACATTCTGCCACTCTCAGGGCAAAGAAAAATAAAATCACATTTGATCATGAAAGTTGATCCTCCGTTTTCACACAACAGCAAAGACAGAAAGAGGAGCCGTAAAAAAGAGTAAGTAACTTCCTCCCCTTCTTTCACATCCCTGCCCTCTAAGTGCTTTCCTTCTGCTGACAGAAATGAAAGTCAGGTCTGGATGAACCCAGTGGAGATACCCAGAGGCACAAGAGCAGTGCTGGGCCCCTCCCAATGCCACACCGTAGTTCAAAGCCTTGAAAGGCTGCAGAACTCCCACCGCGCTGCAGTTCAGCTCCCCACCCGAAGAGCCGCACACCTAGCAGTACACCCTCTTCTCAGCAAGTCTCTACTATGACAACAGGTCCATATCTTCTCTGCCTTCTACCAGTATAGTCACATACTGCCCTCACAGCATGCAAGCAATGAGCATCTCTGCTCCTCCTGCCCATTGTACCTCCAGCAGCAGGTCAGTGCCAGCCAAAGCCCCTTAATTTGTTGAGCTTTACTGACTGTGTCTGCCCCAGCTCCCCCTTTCCATGTGCTGACTTTGACAGCTGCCTTTCTACCCAGCAGGGTTGTCTTGAGGATTTTTGAGACCATGAACCCTGTAGTAAAAGGGGGCCTTGATAATGCCAGAGAGATAAGATGTCACGCCTTGAGACGCGATGTCACTCCACGCATGCTGTGCATGCACAGGTCAGCTGCATGACGTCTGCACTGATGTGTCCTGTGCTGGAGCTAGCAAAATTACTCTCCTGCATACACACAGTAGCTTTTTTTAACTAGCAGCCACTGCCACCAGTGTCAAAAAAAGCACCCAGCTGATGCAAAATAACGGAGAAAGCTTTTCTGTGAGCTTTTCATATGAAGCGTGAGATTTTAGCGGGCAGTTACAGAGGACATCTGGCAGCTCCTTCACTGGGTGATGGGATTTGGAGAAGTCTCCACACTGAGACTTGCAGTCTTCAGGCCTACTGATCAAAACAAGTATGGAATGAAGAGGTAAAATACAAATGAAACAAAGAGATCAAAAGCAAACCAAACCTTTTCAAAACATAGCAGGATTTCATCCAAATTTAGGAAGAAGTTCATTCCTCAGCAGAGTAACAACTCAGGTACTTAGACTCTTGATTTAGCCAATATATTGACAACCACAAAAAATGGTTCCCAGTTGCAAGACCTGGCTCTATTAATACCAGCATCCACAACAACTGAAATTATCAAGCATCTGGTTCAGCCTTCAGGCAGGGCCCAAACTCAGGAGCGAGATTTCAGTTTTACTGTATTTCAGGGCTGATGGTGAGAGGGTTCAAACATGGAGTCCTGGGCTTCCTCTGGTATATCTTCAGTAAAACTACCGCAGTTCTCTAACCCCATCGCTTCCCCAAGATGCTGCTGTGGTGTGTGCTCCAGAGCTGGGAGGAGAAAGAAGTTTCTCATTCCTCCCTGTTGTCCTTCCTGTTTTCATGGCTGTGTATTCAGAGGGTTGTCTTTCCACAAGCAAACGACTAGAGACAGGCTCACCCCAAATGTATGATCTCTCATGTTTCAAGCACTTGCTCTCTGTTCTTGCTGAATGTTTAGTTACAGCATGAAAAATGGATATGTGGAATGAAGACATTTCCCCTTTGACTAGCACATTTGCAGAAGGTATGTCAAGGATCTGAGGCAAGGGGTATGGGCAAGCTTTCAAGAAAGTTTTTTCCCCCCTTCTCCTTTGCTTGCTTATTGGAAGAGCAATAAATATCAAGCAGACAGGCCCTTCTCACAGTTACAAAGCCTACCTGTAACTGAGCTGGATAATTAGCAGCCTTGAAGATGATATATGACTTTCATTACCCTTTGGGACTGGAGACTAAATGAGGACAGAGCTAATTGCCGTGCAAAGCAGTTTGGCATGAATGAGAAAAATGCAGGCGCTGTCTCCTGCCAAAAAAGGGCCCTATTGCTGCTCTGATCTCATGGCTGGTTTTTGCCGCAGGAGTTCACTTGGTGTCCATAAATCATGGTCTGCTTACAGCTGAAACTGCACTGAGTCATCAACATGCAATAAGCTGAGTGACAGATTCCAGCCTGACTACATTAGAACTTCAAACTTAGTCCTCCCCCCCCAACACTACCCGTACTTAACAGAAAATTAAACCCAGACTACACAGACATGAAGGCTGTGAGAAACACAAGGCTTGTTTACTTGACAATAGTTTTTAAAGACTGATGTTTCCAGGAAATAGCATCATGAATTTTGAAAGGGAGAGGGCCACAAGTACTGAATTTATAAAATTACCCACTGCTATAGCATTTGGTTTGTCCTTCCTCATATAATTGCTGATTAAAATGTATTACCCTCCTTTAATGATCTAAAGTGGCACTTTGTCATCTTAGTTCTTATGGAGATAGATTTAGTCAGCTATCTGAGAAAATATTTTGCTGCTCTTTAAAATTAGGCCAGAAGAACCTGAAATCTGATTGTAAATCTGCTTCCAAAGTGACCTGGGGCACATTAACATCCATATTGTACCCTTAAGAAGTGCGGGCTTCTGGGGAATCTAAACCATCAATGCAAAAGAGAGTCCTTGAAGATACTCTTTCTTCTCCCCCATTCTGTTTCACAGAAGATTTTTTGCTTTTCCCTAAAGGTACCTTAGGTCTATTTTTTTTTTAATGGAAGAGATTGTGCTGAATTTGCAATATGGTATCCTGTCAGTTCCTAATCAATTAGCCCACATCAGCTCAGTATAAGGCAGATACCAATTTAACTCACAGAGCTAAGCCTTCTGATTTTCTCTAAGGGCAGTCACATAATTCATTCTTTGTAGTGCCAAATTATATTTGACATTTAATTTAAAACTCAAGGTACCATAATGCAAAATCTCACTAAAAATAATGGTGATAAAGCAGAGGAACATTTCATTTGACAGTGAGGATTTTTTCAGCTTATTTATGCACCCAAACTTTCCTCCTCCCCCCACCTTTCAAAGTCCCAAACTCACCAGTGCTGGTTGTCCAGGCAATCACCTTCAGGTGATTTTAGCCTCCACAGGTGCTTGCATACAGTAAAGGGGCACTTGAAGGTGAAGCACGAAGCTGGCTGCTGCTTGCCTTTTGAGGGGTGAGCTCTCCTCTCCCTGATGACACATAAGCTCAAAGACATTTCATGTATTCTTGCTGCCGTAGCTAGTAGAAAGAAAAATTTCAATAGAGTGGCTGAGTTAACTGGAACGGTTGTGTGCGGACTGGGGAAGGGGGAGTCAGCCCGAAAAGGTTTAGTTTTCTACTTTTAGAAGACCCAACATAAAAATAAATCCCATCAAAAACAGTTTAATGGCTTCATTCACCATCCTCTGCCATGCAGTAACTCCATTCACAGACACCTGGCACAAAGGAGGTCTGCTGGTTCATGAAGCATGTCCAGACTCTGACAGTACAACTTCATGCATAGATAATAATAAAAAGACTGAGTTTTCCTCCTTTCTTGAAATGTGCAACACTGCCAAACCATGGGGAGTTCTAGCCATGGGCTCAGTCAGCACCTCCAGTGGATGACCAGTCAAAGTCTAATAAACACCAGTTGGAAAAAACACAGCCACCTCCATCACGGTGAGTTGCTGGTAGGGACCAACTATTTCTGGACTAACTATTGCTGCTGGTGGCATGTAAAGTGAGCAGCCAGTGACTTGCCTGGCTAATCCAGAGCAGCTCGATGAGAAGAGAAAG
Source organism: Limosa lapponica baueri (assembly GCA_002844005.1). Classification (NCBI taxonomy): domain Eukaryota; kingdom Metazoa; phylum Chordata; class Aves; order Charadriiformes; family Scolopacidae; genus Limosa; species Limosa lapponica. Next base: position 717,115 of record KZ505839.1, read on the forward strand.
TAATGGGTAACAGTAGGCTCTGCTTTGTTGAGACAATACCATATAGCAATAAGCAAAGTACATTGGTAGCACAATCCTTCTGAGTGACTCAACTTCTGTCAAAAAAACCCAGCTACTAGTTTGCAATAGAAAGAAGCAAATGCCTAATGTTCTCATTCTTTATGTGCCAGATTAGCTCTTGGGGGGAAAAAAATCATCACTGGTCACAACATGCTTCTCAACAGAAGATGGATGACTTGAATTCTGGGATGTTAGGTCTTACCGTGGATTACAGTCCCTCTTTAAGATTAATACAGTCCAGGGCTGAAGTCTGGTATTTTTGGAGTGAGTCTGTAGGCCTCAGGTTAGGCATTCTTGCTTTATTTCACACTTGCATGTAGGTACATGCATATGCTGCTGGGAGTCAAGTTCAAAACCTTGCCCATTTACCCATGTGAACAGATCCATTTCTTTCAGTACTTGCTCTATGCTCCACATTTATTTTATAGAATGCACAGGGTATCAAACGTGGACAGGAAATAAAGTTGCTATGTACCAGAGTGAGAGAGTACAGTATCGGCATCCGTGGAAATAAAAGAAGCTATATTTGCTGTTGATGCAGCGTGCCTATGTGAGAGGTTTAAATTAGTGAAGCAGTTGTGATGGCACAACACTGCTGGAAGATTTTCCTACATTCCATCAATAAAAACACAAAACCAAAAACTTCTGGAAAGGCAATGCTTCAGCATTATATAACCGAGAGGGCTCCTTTCTTTGCTATGTATCCTGTAATTCAGCTCTTCCAGAATTCCTGAGCAGAGACTGTATCAAGACCTTTGTTTTCAGTAGTAAGGATTTTGTTTTTTAATTGCAAGGACAAGCATACCTTTCACAAGTCTAGATAATTGCTTTCTTAATCTAATTATACTTTGGCTTTTATGGCATCCTGTGGCAAAAAGTTCCACAGTTTATAAATATTTTTTATGTGTAAAAGCACTTCCATTTGTTTAAGCACTATTACAATTTTGAGAAACAGACAATAAGCATTCCCTATTACTTCTTCATACCATTTAAGATTCTACCAAGAGGAATTATACAGCCCTTGCACCTCCTTCCTAGCTCATTCTACCTGGCCTCCTCTCACATGGAAACCTTTCCAGAAATTGGCTCGCTGCTGTTACCTTTTCTAAATCTCATATGTAGGGTCTTTTTGAGTCAAGGACGAAAGATAGGTATAATTTTCAGGATGTGAACCTGCTATAGATTCATAACGTACACTTCATACTCAGTATTGTCCCAGAATTTTTTACAGTTTTGAACCTGCTGTAGGCACACAGAAGTGAAAAAAAAGTTTAACTGCTCACCAACTTAATAGCAGTATTTTGTCACACAAAAATACACGCGCACAAAATCTTCAGAGCATTTCCAACAACTAAAGATTTTACACCAAATTCTTGAGAAAATTCAGCTTGGCAAATATTTTTCAGAATATTTTGAATGTTTTCAAAAAAGGGATTATGAAAGCACTAATGTGCCCATTACTCTAAGGAAGCTGGATTGGCTAAATGGCCATTTTAGATGCCTATTTATATCACTAAGTTTTTACTGTTGCAGAGAAAGAGGCTTTAAAAAGAATAAATAGTTTAAAATGGTAGTAAAAAGCACACAGTAAATACACAGATTAGAAAACTGATATTTTGTAATACAAGGAATCTTTAAATGGAAGTGAAGGGATAAACGCATTGACTGAGATTTCAGACCCTCAGATACTTAAGTTGGTTCCAAGTGCCAAGAACTTAAGCACTTTCACTGAAAAATAGATAAACATGAAAGTCAGAGTCTAACTGTAAAATTATCCTTTCTGAAGGCGTTATCCTTAATCTCTTTTCATATGTAAGATATAACACATTGCTTTGTGAGGGGTGTATCAAATACAGGGAACTGATTCAGAGTCCTCACATTCAGTAAGGAAGCTGTTTTTTAATTACACTGTGCAAAAACATTAGCAATATAAACCCCTTATAAATACAAACAGAAAACTAAATCATAGGGTAGGAAGCCATAAGGACTGAAATGCAGAGAGAGAGATTGAAAGAGAGAGAGAGGATACAAATGATCTCATGACACTTACACAGTCTAATTTCTAAAGAAAATTCTACTTCAATTTACAGCGATGTAAAGAAGCCTCAGAAATTAGCTTGTTTATTCCTCATTTAAAATACTGCCAGACAAATGGATTATGTTTTTTGAATCCTTTATGATATGGGATTCTGCAATTAATAGCACAGACACATTTGTCACCATCCTTAATCACGGATGTTTGTGCAAAGACTTCGGCAAGTTCTATTCTGCTCCAATTTAAACTCATTTAAATCCTGCTCAGCTCCGTTGTGGAATAACCCTCTACATAATTTAAACCTGTGCTTGACCACAATTCTTGGTCCTAAGCATACCTGCATTGAGAAGCATCTTCCAAAGCCCAAGCAGCATTCACTTGAATAATTTTAATTCCTCGGCTAGTGTCTGTCCATCCAGCCTGAGGAGCTTATGCTTCCTTGTCACTGCTTGATCAAAATATTACTAGAATTCCAGGTTAATTAGCACCACAGTATTCCACGTACCACGAGAAGCTACAAACCACTTCCCACCTTTCCAATGGGATAAGCAGGGTTTGCTGCTGCTCCACATGCAATAAAAATCAATCCCCTAGCCAAAACCAGTAAAGTCTAAATCGACAGATAACAAAATATGGAAAAAAAAGGAGGAAAAAAAGATTACTCTCACTTTATAGTTTAGGAAACAAAAGCTGAGAGAGAACAAATGTTTTGCCCAAGATTGCCAAAACAAGGACAAAAATTGAATCCAGATTTCTTCAGACTCATTATGGATCCTGTATCGCAAAATCATTTTGCTCAGTGAATGAACGGTAATCACAGTCTGGTGATATTCAGCAGCCTACTGAATTCAACAGGAAGAGCTCTTGCTGTTTTTAAAGAGGATTTTGATCAGAGTCCATTGGGTTACTTAATGAATGTAAGTAAAAGAATCCTGCAGCTAGAATAAAGCTGACTGTGTACCACAGCAGACTAGATTTCATTTTTTCTTTTAAGGCATCTCTAATTCAATGCCCATGAATAATATAATATTCATGGAGTCCCATCTGGTGTTCAGTTCTGTGTATAAAAATACTTTGCATTGTTGGTCCAATAATTCTTACTAGAACTGGTGAAGTGATATACAGGGCCTTGAAAACAGCATTGGGATAAAAAAATAACAAATTGAATAAAGGAGAAAAAATAAGCTTGGTTTAGCCTGAAGGGAATAAAATTGAAGCCCTTTAACCTTACACATAAGTTCCACACCATTGCTTTTTAAAATCAGTTGAAAATCATTTAAAATCAAATTGATTTTGGCTTTTACATTCAGATGCACTTCAGCTTTTCACTTGCCTATACAAGTAATGTCTTCAGCCAACCTGTGCTTAAAATGGGTTGAAAATCAGTTTGTATGTTCACATGCTTATTGGAATTTTCTCATTTCCATTTCACTCAGAGCCAATCATGATCAGATTAACTTGCTGGGGAATATGTCAAGAGGCTGATTTCATGGGTGTTTTAGCAAAGAAATGGTTCCTAATGTAGTGCAACATTTTTTGCTTATAACACGTTGTCTATTGCCCATTTTGTGTCAATAAATGGCAAGATAGATAATCAGAACTGTTCATATTTATTCTGAAAAGCTCTTTTCTCCATCATGTGTAGATCCATAATTGATCATGAAAGAACTGTAAAATCACAGGAAAAGATTTCCTAGTTTACATCTGCTTCTTCCCACTAACAAAATTTGGAATAACTGCAGCCTTCCATGTATGGAGTGGTAGGGTAGGCTCCCAAGCTGGACACTCTCCTCTGTTCACCTGCTGCCATCCAACTGCGGATCATTTGGATTGGGTAACTGCTATCTGAACTGACATTTACTCATCCGGTCTGAAAGCAAGTATGCTGAAATGATGCAACATAACACACTATCGAGGCTGTAATAGGACATAGAACACCTGCCATTGACTTGGATGGAAAGGATAAAACGCTCTGAATTGCTTTGTTTTCAACATTCTCTTCCCCATACTCCTCACATGTCCACTTTTACTTAATTTGTCACTGATGCTTTAAGGAGAGAGGAATGGCGTAGCAGGAGAACAAGAAAATGTGAAGCAGATGCCCAAGTTCTATTACTGACTCTGTTGGTGACTGGGTAAGCTGTTTATAGCGTTGTATCAAGTTCATTGATTTAGATGGCTCAGTTTTCGGTTTCCAAACTGAGAAGATGTACGTGGTCTGCTTGCCACTGTGAGTCAGTACTTCAACATTCATCATCTTCAAAAAAGAGTTAGAAGGAGTCTGCAAGTAAGGTGGTAAATGTCTCAGGCTCTGCATCTAAAAACTAACCCTTGCAATTTAATGATATCAGGAAAATATTGACTACAAGCTCGCGGTAAGTCAATTTACTCACCTGTAAATGAGAAATTAAAAATGCATCACGAGGAGAGATGCTGTGGGTTCAAACAATGCTTTAAAGGCCTCTGCAAATCTCAAATGGGAAGTAAAAAATCCACGTGCAAATATTACATTTCAGAGATGATGTGTGGGAATGGAGTGGGAGGTTATATAACCTGATAATATCAAGGATCTGAAAGAGATTAAACTATTTAACTATTCAGCAGTGAAAAGAAGTCAAGAAGGATCACTGCAGACAAGGAATGGAAAGACAATATAGAAACTGACTTGCGCAGGCTGACATTCCGCTTCAAAGAGTATTAGCGCTAGAGCGGTTACAAAACTATAAGTCTTTAAAAACAAGTCTGATTTAATAAATATTTACTAAATTGTATAAGAATTGCCTGGCATCGAGCTATAAATATTAAATTGCAATGTAAATATTAAAAGAATGATGGTTTTTCAAATAATCAATTTAAGATTATAAGAATTTTTGGATTAAACATAAAAAATAATAAAAAAATCCCTGAGAGTCAAACAAAACCCCTGACGGTTAGATTCCAAAAGAACAATCTACTCAGAGTTCCTTTCATGTGCCAACAACTATTATTTATATTGTTTATGCACTTTCATCATGACAGCCCTAACACTGAGCAGAGCAGATAGAGTCTAACAGTTACCACATTAGAAAAAAAGCTCTCTGAAGGTAAATAAAGTGAAGTGAGGCTATATTTTTGGATCTTGGGAGATGTAAGGCCATTCTGATATTCTGTTTATATTGATTATTTTATATCGTTTAATGAATTTCTGTACTCTCTCTACAAAATAAATGTTGGGCTCAATGAATAGAGCCTGCATTTAAAGGAACCACCCCATTAAAACTTGTTTTGTTTGTGCCTGGAGAATCAGAACTGTTCTAGGCAGTTTGTTTCAGATTTTACTTGAAAGCTCCCATTCCATTAGTATGACATTGTTTCTGAGACAAAGCTTAACCATAGCGTCTTTCCCCTTTAAAAGGTAATGACACCGTCTAAGCAAAAATAACAGTGGGGGGAAAAAAAAAAAAAGAGACCCCCATTATAACAAACTGTGGTATTAATGAAATTCTGTTTGTATTAAAATTTTCTTTCAACCCCGGTCTTCCTGTTCAGGGGGATAGTGACAACCTGTCAAACTTTTAATCAAGAGCAGTTCATTGATGCTTCCATTATGTCAAAAAGCCTCACCTAGGTGACTTCAAGGGGAGACAGCAGGTCTGACTTTCTCAACATCCAAGGCTATGAATTTTTCATTTCTCACCCCCAATTTTTAATTTCTAGTGTATGTATGTGAATAGACACAATGTATTTTTTTTATTGCAGCAAATCTATAATTAGCGTAGATTTTCAATCAAGTTGTAAAGCCAAGAGAATAATAAAAAAAAACCAAACAGGTAAATACCTGAAAGGCTACTTAATTTTTAGGTCGGTAAAAAGGGGCTAGTTAGAGGGATAAAATCTGTGTTCAGAAAGCCTTTCACACAACAACTACTTCAGCCAAAATTTCACAATATAGCATCATAATTCATAGTCAAGAATCTCCTTAGAAATTATTTCACTGAGGCGTTGCATTTGCAGACAGGCTGATATTAATGGCATAATTCAGCCTACCAAAGAATCCTCACTCTATTACATAGAACTCAAACTTGGGGCCAGATGGTGACCTCCCGTGGCAGCTATTTTCCAGCAACTGGCAAGAATGCAATGGACAAAAAGTCAGTTTAACCAAGCACCAATACCTTCATGGTCAGTTGGGAGAATGCTGGATTCAGAAAACTGAAAACCCAACATGACAGCTTTACAATGCCTTCCTCTGCAGCAATCACTAATTCGCTACAGATGAAGTTAAAAAGGAACTATGAGTAGGAACATCTCTCTCTCTCCCTGATCATGATTTCTGGAGGGTGTTAAGGTGGTGACGGTAACTGAGAGCAGCCTTAAGACAGTTCTGATTTCCATCTCAACACTGGCGTGGTATATGGCTGACCGAGTGTGAAAGTCAGAAAGATTTTCATACCCTATGCTGCAGACAGGAGACAAGTCCCAAGGAAAAGTCCAGTTCTAGATTCTCAGTTTAGTCTGCAAGAGTTTGACTGAATTTCTATGATAGAGTTTCTGCTTTTACAATGTCTACCATAACCAAGAACAAAGCCGTCTTTTTGCATTCACAGTAATATCCATTATTTATCAGTTAGATGTACAGTGAGATGAGTTTTGACTGAAAATACTGTGTTGCTTCATGTTCAGGAAGTGAAGTCAGGGAGAATTATGATATCCTGAAGGTATGGTTAAAGGAGCCTCCAGATCTTGGGTTTTTAAATAAGTTTGCAAAGGCATATTAATGGGGAGTGTACCACATAATCCATCTAAATAATTTACTCTTCACTGTTCTGCCAAAGGAAAGACTCTCATCCAAACAGTTCGGTGGTTTTTGTTGTTTTTTTTTTTTTTTAAAACATATCATGTATAATTAGAAGATGACTGTATGGGTCATTTATAAAGCCAAACAAGACCAGAACTCCAGTAATGTGAAATGACCAGCTAATTACAACACTGGTTTAAATTATGTTCCTAGGTATTACTTGTTCTTTCCAAAATGGGCTGGATATCTGTACTATTTATTCAGCCCCAAAGACCAATTCATTCTTGCAAACATATTGCACATTTAAAATGTAGTAAGGTTTAAATCATCCAAGCTTATTGTTTTAACTTCCAGCATTTCATTATTCTACCTAATGGTTTGCACATTGTTTTACACAAGTACAATGTAATTTTATTGTATGATGTCAAAAAAAAATCCATGTCCCATTTGCTTCCAACAGAGATGAGAAGTGATGGGAGAGGAGACCTAAACTGCAGGGACGTTTTGCCTATAATCAGGAAAAGCTCAAGGTTGTTCAACATATGCTTAATTGGGAAGATACGCGCTCAGAGTATTAGCAACATATACACATCTGAATCAGTCCGCCCCTCAAGAGCAGATTGGCAGAAATATAAAGAAATCGGGCCAGCCCAATCTTTCTCCCATTGTAGTCAACTGGAATGTTGACAGCTATAACTGGGCCAAGAGAAGGCCCTAATTTAGGCCCTGTGGCTTCTGCACTGGAGCAGGTTTCGTGGCTGGGGATCACGGTTTTGAGAGACCCATCTGAGGGAGGTAAAGTGCTAAATATACCAGGTGGTCTCTCAAAATGTAGAGAAACTGAAGGCAGAGCCTGAAGTCTCTGACACAGCTTCCTTCTCCCCCTGAGGAACCTCTACTGGCAGCACCTAGAACCACAAATCAGTATTTGATTTCATGATCTCTAGAACTGCAGGTGCCACTGGCTACAGAGACGGAAAGAATAGATCCCACAATGAGAGGAAAGCCTCCTGATGACTTACACCCACAAAATATTGGTATTTGCCTTTCGCATTAGGAGCTCTACTAGGAATTTTAAAATATATTTCAAATTGTTCTTTTGGGTGCAATGCAAAAATTGGTTTTTCCATAAAAATATTTTTACCAAAATATTTCCACAAAGCGTATCCAGTGTAACAGAAGCACTGTACCTGCAAAGCTGCTTAGGGATGGGTACTTCCCAAGTGCCCTCAATTGCTCCTCTTCTACTTGCCTTGACCTGTTGCGTCACGTTGTACGATATCAAACTGCCATCATGTTCCATTTTAGAAGTGATTACGCTTCATTGGTGGGCAAAGTTACTGCTTGCTGAGTGTTTGTGAGGTTTGATTAATTAGTGCTTATGAAGCGCTTTGAAATTCTTGCATGAATGATGTTACAGAAACACTGAATATTGCTGCTGCTATACAGGCAGGTACATGATTAAAGATTTGATGTTGCAGGGTGTGGCTGGGCTTTACCTTCTCTTTGGGAAAATGTTCTGGTTTCCTCTGACTTCCCTCTGGCAAGATAGTTCAGTCTTCCAACCAAACCAAACCAAAACACTTCAATCTTTCTAGGGTAAGGAAAAATAATAAAAAAAAGATTAGATGAAGGGTATTTCTGAGAACTCATTGCCTGTCTAGGATATTGCACCTCTAGGTGGTCTGATAAACTTCAAGGGCACCTTGGTGATTAAGTTCATTCTCAGAGTAACTCAATTTTTCTTCAACTTTTTTTTTTTTTAATCATCCACTAGAGGTCTTTTGATTGCTTTCTCCTCTGGGTATTTTACATAGACACATGACTGCCTGTTAAAGCATCCTCCTGAAGCATCTTTTTCTGCGATACCCTCTCTTTGGCTGGAGAGACCCACCTGTCCCCCTCGATCTTTCCTGCCCAAAGGGAGCTGTTGCACACTGTATCCCTTTCCATCATTTCTGACTGCGAACCCAACAGCTCCCATCTGCTCTGGGAATTACAGCTCCCCACAGGTGATTCATTCTTGGCCAAGGCAGGAAGCTGCAGGGCTAACCCCACAGCCAGCCTTAAGAGGCCCAAGCTGAAGATAATTATTGCACAGACTTACCTGTTTAAAGATTTCCCCCACTTGCTCGTCACTGCCATACTTGGCTGTTACCCTGCTGTTGTGGCCCTCCAAGAGCATGCTGCTCTTGGAGCGGAGGCCAGGATTCCTCTGCCCAACGCACAGGTGCCCGGTGCCATTTGAGAGGCCCTGAGGCATCCAGGACATCTGTACGGGAATAGCAGATATGACGCAGGACCTAAAGCAGACTGACACTCCACCAGGGTAGAGGATGGATGCCAGGCAGGCTACTCTGGAATAGCTACAACAACACTGGATGCCAATGATGAAGCCACCAAGCTCCCTCCACACTGTTCAACTTCCCTGTTTTCTGCTATGATTGAGGACTCTCAAAAGGATCGGTCATATTGTTCCTCTGTGTTAATCACACACTTCACATCCTTCTTCATCTTGCTCATGCTAGCTTCACAGACTATGACCCTCTGGTGCTATCTTTGATTCCAGTCATGCCATGGTGTCTTGAGTTTCATTTTTCCTGCTTGTTCTACTCATTTCACATCCTGCACCCAATGACAACTTTTTTGCTGTTACTTTTCAGAACAACTTCATGGCTAATGTCACACATACCTTCCTGCGCAAGGCAACCTCTAGGTTCTAGGTCCTCTGCACTTGCTTACTTTCCTAAGAACTATAAAGAAAAAAACATCAATTGTTTTTGCCCCAGGCTTTAGTAGATATGCTTACCTAGACTGCAAGGGCAGTGTCTGAGGACACATCTTCTCTTTAAACTATGGGAGCATTTAGCATTTATGAGGTTCAAAATAACCAGGCCAAACACCCTTATTATCTGTCTAACACTGCCATCAGTTTCTTGGCTGCCATCAAGGCTGATGCCATCTTCCTACTTTGCTGTGTATTTTTAGGGAACATAAATCTTATGCAGAAGTTTTTAAAGGCACCAAAATTTTCAAACGCTTAAATGAAGGGTATCAGGATCCTCTCACATCATCCCAGTGAGTAAGCTACAGCACATCTCAAAACCTGTGCCTTCAGTTTTATGATCATTGCTCTTGTCTGTGCACCTTCCAAAAACTGGGTTAGTAATCTACTGTGGCCATAAAGTTTCTTTCATTAGAAATGAACAAGCCTGTTCTGACCTTTTCCCAGGGCTAGGCTGGGATTTCATGAGGCGTTTCTTGTCAATCACTATATTCTTTGCACAGCTTGCACTGTTCCATGTATGCTTTCAACTGGGTATTCATGCCTGGCCTGTAGATACATTTCCTGGCTCATCTCAGGCATGTCTCTATCCCCAGGTGTGAAATATGTATCCACTGCATGATCTCAGCTCTTAAATCTCCTGGGATTACTGTTCAGTTCCATTTAAAACAAAATCCATGCAGTTCTTCATTCACTTCCTAGTGTGGCTGGGGGTGGGCACAACCTCCTGTGGCACTTACTCCTTTCTCTCTGGCTGACCATGGATCGCAAATTGCTTTACTGCCTGTCACACACCATGCTGTTCTGTTGGACTGCCTTGAACGGCTCCATTTAGAGGAGCAGAGTCAGTAGTAATTTTTCAGCTCATTGTTTCCCCTTTCTGCATATACCAAGACTCCATCAGTAAATGCTGCAGTCTGCATCCTCACACCAGAGCTGTTTCGACTCCCCTTTCTCAGGCACCCCTACATCAGCACTTCAGGTGCTCTGCAAGTGTGTAACGCTTGAGGGGCTTCTGCTCCACTTTCAATTTTCTTCTCTAAATGCCTGTTGTTTCTAATCTTTGAGCATTCTCAGAAGATTCCACATCGCTGTCAGTACTCAAGAAAAGTCCAATGTGATAGATCCATAGTTGGGCTCACTTTCAGTTTGCCTTCATTCAGACTAATGTTTTGTCTCCAGCACCCATCTAGAAAAGTTGTCACAGATAAATATCACAACCTTCATTGCCCGTTATTTGACATCACTTTTCCTGCAGTAAAGATGTTCTCATCTACAATGTTGGTGGCAAGAAGCAGAGGATTCAGTTAATACCAAGTGTCTTGGATTTGGAGCTGACACTGATCGGCATTTGTGCTCGTCAATACCTGCTAGAAGGTGCGGCGAAGGTTGTCAGGCAGCTGAGTAACTCTTCCTCTTCAGCACGCCACAGTAATTGATTCCCTGATTTCCTCCTTAAGTCTTTAACCACCTACTCCGTCATGACAGGATCCATCCACACAGAAAATAATCCACACAGATGGGAGTGGACAGAATGAAGGTGTACACCTGGCCAAGCCAGGTGATTACTCCTACTTTGCCAATTAAAATCACATTGCCATTTTTACTAGTTTAACAATAAGCACCTATTTTACATTCAGCTCTTTGTTTCAGAGCAGATGTGTTCATTCTTACCTTTTAAACTATGTCACCTTTCCTTCAACGTGGGCTTAGGTTAATAAACTGTACATCAAGCGCTGCTTAAAAGCTGGCTTCGCAGGATGATAACTGATGAGGGAATTGCTTTTAATTACTGTACAAGTGAGTAGATAAAAATCACAGCCCTAATAATCAGCTCCAGAAACTGACAGCAGCAAAGTCTCACATTTCAAATGTGGATTATTTTTTCTTTCAGCATTCGGCTACAGAAGGCAAATGTTAGTGGTTGGATCATCTTCTGTAAGCAAGCCAAAGTTATGTGTAACATTTTTGGATGCTAACAGGACACAGTTCTGGCAGAACAGAAATAAGGGTAACGTTAAAGATTAGAGTAAGCTTGGAAAGGAAGAAAAGTGCTTTTCTCAATCCAGACTTTCAGAAGAACAACCATCTCACCTACATCTGCTGCTAGAACTTTTAAAGTCCAAGGACAGCAAAAGCAAACAACTTACTTGCACAGCTATCAAGAGTCAGAGAGAGCATGAGGCTTCCCAGATTGCCTTCAAAACCAGCAGCATTTGGCCCATTACCATCCACACCAGGCTAATGTATTTTTAATAGTTCACCTCCTAAAGAGATACTGCAGGCCACGAGATGCAAATTAGCCAGCCAGAATTGAGCGAGTTTGTGCTATGAGAAATTTCAGGGGAGGATGAAATAAATGAAAGTAGGATTACAAACTGGGTTTGGTGCTCTGGTGAGAGGAGAAAAATGTGTTCATGAAGCCCAGTAAATTTTCTTTTTCTGGTTTATTAGGTGTTTGCAAAAAGGTCTCAGTTGCAAAGTACGACATGTTCTTTTTCTGAAGACTCATCTACAGCACAGAGGCTCTGATAAATCAGCTGCTTTCTTTTTTAGCCAACTATGCAGTGTATGGGAAGCTCAGGCTTGTATTACGGCTTTGTTAAAACATTAGATGTTGCATGAAAGCTGCCATGTGAACTCCATTTTGAATGTATTTCAATGCAGGTTTTTACAATAGGAAAAATAAACACTTAGCAGCTCAGGAAACCAGAATCTAAAATACTGTAGACGTGGATTTGTTTATTTGTTGCTTTCCTGCTATAGATCAGCCTGTCAGGATACCTCCTTCATGTAAATATTTAAGATCTACAACAAAACAATTCTGATAGAAAAAAATTAAACTCTGAAAAGGAGAGAGGAAAAGGAGGATGCAGAGTTTTATTTATTTAAAAACCCACAGATGTGGCTCTCTGGATCTATCAAGTGTATTCTTTGATGAAAAGGAGAAATATTCTGATTGTAAAGGCGTTATGTGTAGTGAACAGCACTTAGCTCCTTAAAACCACATGTTCTATAGATTCAAAGTTACCATATTCCTTTTTGGTTTTTTTTTATGGGGCAATAATTTTAGCTCTCAAAAGTCCACATGAAAAACTGAAAATCCAGGATTTCAGAACTGGAGAAGTTCAGAATAGTAGTCATCTGGAAGCCTCCTCTTTTCATGTCGGTAAAGTATAATGTTACTTCACGCCATTTGGCTGCAAATGTAAATTACACCTTTTTTCAGTTGTTAGGACAGGATAGAAAACCACATAATTCTAATGAGTCATAAATGTTTCACCATTTTTTTTCTTCATTTAATTCATATGGTGCCAACACCTGTGAAAACAATCAGCATCATAGCTGTGTGCTCTACTTAAATTTGCTTTAGGGTATGCTTGAGTAAAAGCTTTTATATCTCATTTCTCTACATTATTAACAACATGATGCCCTGAATCATTCTATAATTTAAGTCTGCTCATTTCATTCTCAGCTCTTTTATTAGGACTAGAAAAGATGCTCAAAGACTATGACAGTCTTAAGACAGACACAGACACACACACATACCTATTCTTGATTCTCACTGTAAGAAAATATCTATAACAAGATCTTCACATTATTTTTTATGTGCTTTGGCAGTTTTGCACCTTGAATTACGAATCTAAACTGTTAGTACAAGAGCCATACTACAAAGCTTTCTCCCGAAAGGCTTTGCAACCATTGCTCTAAGGTGAGTTCATTTCATGAGAGCGGCATCTGTACTAAACTGAATTTTAAGCCATTGCCGAAGGAAAACACATCTTGTTTTCCAATGGGAAGACAGCAGTGGTTGGAAGCCTAGTTGTAGAGTCACTAGATGGTGCCAGAGAGGAATACACATGGGTAACACTGCGGTCTTGCATTAGTTATAGCTCTGCAATGGGGTGGTTATGTTAATCCACAGAAGCGCACCAGCTAAAGGGTAGGATTTTCAAGGATACTGTGAGTGAGATTTACAAACACGCTTCAGCGTCTGGAGAAGCAACGTAGTGACTGGAGGATACAGAAGAGACTCTAAATCCTATTGACTTTCAGCGGTCATCAGGCCTCTGACCACCTTCGGAACCCTTGGTAACTCCACCTGGCATCTATGTAGCCCTAAATAACTTCAAACAGAACATTTTACAAAGGGCTTTTACCTAAAATTTTATAACACAAGGAAAGGAGGTACTGAGCTCTCCCTACATTTCAATGGGATTGCATCTCAAACTTCCTCTACAAAATTCCTCACCTAAACCCCTACAACTTAATAAATACAGATGGGTGAGCACAGTACATTAAGCTGGAAGGTGTGGAGCCCATGACATTTCCCAAAGAGATCCTTTCCCAAAATGTGTCCAAAACGTACATTCCAGTGTTAAACAGCATATTACAAGTAACCATCCAGGGCCAATTTGTGATCAGGAAGCAGGCCAAAGCTCAGCTGATAAATGCTTCGAGCAAAATGTTTGCAGTTGTGATTCATTGCTGTAACTTGCATTGTAATCCAGAGGTGGGGACATACTCCAAGTAGCTTAATCAAGCTAGCCCACATCCTGAGAGCACCGCAGGCTGCGGCGGGGTCTTGGGTAAGGACTCCAACTGTCACAGCTGAGCAGTTTAAGTCAACCAAGCTAGTTAATTTAAAGCTTCCGAACTGCAACCTTCTCTCTGCACGGAAGCGTAGTCCCGCCTGCGTACGTGAGGGCAACATGAGGGCTGAGTTGACCACTCCCTTCCATGTCTACAGAATTTCAACACTGACTTTGAGGCGATTAAAAATAAGTGGTCTGATAGTCATTTCAAATGCAGCTGTTCCAGTAATCTGCACATTTTTACATGGTGCGTCACATTTGGGGAAAAAAAAAAAAAGAAGTCAACCCTCAGTTTCTTAATGGATAAGAATCCATGCCTGGGATTACACACCGATGGCAGCTTGCACAAAAGACACCAACAAGCAGTAGTCAGAGGATGAACCTTCCTTTTTCTTTGCTTCTTCTCAGACTTCTTCTCAAGAGCTCTTCCACACAGACATGGGACTTTGAGGAAGTGGGGGGAAGCACGGAAACCAATCCTACTCACAGCACGGCTATGGGAATATCTATTCACTCACAAGAGCACGCCCCAGGCCCAGTGTCTTCCAGCACCAGACTGGAACACACAGCAACGTGACCAGATGACACTGAATCTCATCCAATCCTGTCTCTACATATTTCGGTGCCCTCCATTTGCTGCGACCAAAAAAACAACTGCATCTTCCGATTTCACCTCTCTCTAACCTTCTTCCTCTTGGTCTACCAGATTTCCCTTTGAAAGCCTAAATGAAAACCCTTGTGATTTAGACAGAAACTATCTTCACCTTTATAAGAAAGAAGTTGTCCTTGCAGAATCCATTCAAAAGGCCACTCAGCAGAGCAGGGCTGTGCTTGCTTTACGTTGTTTAATTCTCAATAGTTTACTCAGCTGAAGGTCTGTTTGACTTGAATTTCAGCTAGAATGTTTCAAAAATATGAAAGAAATATATTTAAAATTTTCAAAATTTTTTCTCTATATTCTTGAAGACATCCAGACTTCCTGACCACTACAGTACCCATGAGATGCAGCATTTCCTATGGTGTCATACACACACTCTTAGCTTTGAAATGGAACAAGAAGGGAATATTTATACTGGCTGTAACTTAATTAAATGAATTAATTAAAATACAAAAGCTTTCTCAAGCTAGGAGGTCCTGAAGCAAAGAACAGAAGAGAATGAGCTTTACCTTTGTTTCCCAATGAAACCAATCTCTTTTATTGAAATGCTCAAGTAAAAATCAGATTTTTTTACTTATGGGAATACTCATTTTCCTGACTGTAAGCTGCAAATCTTTCTTAATTTCAGTTCTTCCACTGTGAAGGCAGCTTCTGTGTTAAGAACTTTAGGAGGACAGTCTTGAAATGTTATTGATGAGAACTTACTGTATACTTCATATTTGATGTAGGTGCACTCTGCCTCCTAATGGAAGTCGCATGTGTTTTTCCCCCAAGTATGCACTGGTAAGTAATGACCCATCATCAGGCAGCGACTGATGACAATTGATCATATGGCCATCTACAGCAGCAAGAAATTAGAGTAATCTCTCAAGAGAATAATCAGAGAACAATTTTCCAGGGTCACTACTAGCAAAGAAGCTTGCTGAAGAAGAAAACAGACTCAGTCTTCACTCTGGGTTTTCTTTTTTTCTCCTGGATTTAATTTTATACACAAGGTTTACATTTGTTTTTAGAAAATTTTATGAGGCAGACTGAAATGTTAAGGGGATTAAGGAATGGGAGACAGTCTTTCACCTCCAAGTCTTCAGTTCAAATCCGGCTTAGGTTAGTAATGAACAAGAAGTATTTACCATTGCTGTTCAGTGTCTACGCAAAATGGATTGGTGGTTCTGGCTCACTTCCTAGCAATAAATGTGCATGCCACAACTGGCAACTCCGTTGCCATTCTCAGCAGGCAGAGCCAAGAATTAAATGAGGCAGGGGAAGCAAAAGTTACCTCTCCTCCACTACAGGCCAGGGTGGAGGCACATTGGCAGGAGAAGTCTCCTCTGCTGCTGCCTGGGCAGGGCTGTGCCACAGTCAAGCACAAAGACGCCACTATCGTGAACTGTCAAACTAGCTCCTTTTTCAGGAACTGAATTCACAAGTTTTCTTTAAAATAAATTCCTATACTGTCTAGTGCGGGGCAGATTGGTGGCTCAGACTGGGCCACGCTCTGCCTTACGCTAAAGTATAGATTAACCTGCCGATATACAGGTATCGAAACTTGATGTAAATGCAACAGATTGCCACTACATAAGGCTTCTTTGTCCCGCCAGGGACATGGCCCTAAATTAGAAAAAAAACAAAACAAAACAAAACAGAGTCTTTTTCTTCCCAGTAATCACATGACGGATCATTTCTCAGGCTAGGAGACTTTGACTCATTGACACCAGAAGCCACTAGACCAGGAAGTTTGTTTTTCCTTCTACCATAAACTTAGAGTAATTCCACTGAAATAAATGGAGTCAACCACCCACACAGAGCAGCATGAAAGGCAGCAGAACACGCCCCACTCTTATCCGACCAATACTGGAAAGAAAAAGTGACTAACACAAATTATAAAATGCCACCACATGCTGTCCTGAGGCCATCAGCACCATCAACAGGAAGGGCACCAAACATCCTTGCACCTGATAACAGCAACGTAGGCCTTTAGCCTTGGAGTGGTTTTACCATTGAACAGTGCTAAATGACAAATGCACAACATTTATTCTAAAAATAGCAAGATGGGGTCAAGAGCATAATGACTTCAGTCTATGCCACTAGGTGAATTTACGGTGATGCCATCCTTTATATTTCATAGGATATTCACTATGGACCCTAAAATTTCCATGGGTTTGAACACTTTATTTATCCATATTTTATTACCACTGTAAACATAATTATCACAGCATTTTCATGCTGAAAGTGATTGATAGATTTTGTTACTTGCTTGTCAAGATGCTCATGTTCACTGTATTCAGCCATCACACCAGCCCAGAGACTGATGACTGTGCTAGCCTATTAATAAAAGTCTATTACAGTACATTGATGCTACTCCTCTCAAACAATATTAATGCAAGCCCTGAGGCAAGAGGCATATTTTTAACTTGCAACAATACAATGAGGCCTATTTCATTACAATTATTAACCCTTTTACGTTTTACTCATGCTGTCCATTCTTAGCCATAAAGAACAACCACAAAGTCTTCTCACTTGTTATTTTCCATTGTTTTAAAAAGACGTTGTTCACCCAGCCCAAGATTTCAAAACCAATTGGTGATGTTCAGTACTTATACTTGAGGATGATGAAATTGAGACAATATAAAGTGCATATGAAATGCTGAGTAGCTACCTTTCAAAAATAATAGAATCACAAGTTGACAACTAAGAAACTGAAGGACTCAAGACCAGTCATTGATTGTGAAGATGTCATCTGTTGAGAGTTCAACTGGCAGCAGGCAATGCATGAAAGATATTTCTCCAAATAATATGAGCTAGCAAAGCAAAATAATAATAAAAAAACCCAACAACATCCCAAACCTTGAACATGCTCAAGTCCTAAATGCAATATGCTGGCAAAAGTGGTTTTTTCTGGTTATCAAGCAGGACAGTGCATTTTTCTATAAATGCTCCTCTAGGATGAACTTACTGCATTCTGTCACTGGAGCGTTGGCTCAATTCAAAGATATTTAAAACTGAGATATGTTGATCCTCCTAAAGAAGCCAGATTATTAACAGTTATGATACTTTTGATACTTCAAGATATGGATGGAAAAAAAAATCAGCCTGCAAGTGAAGAAAATATCAAATGGATAAAAGATATGGATCTTTTAATAGCAACCAACTTTTTTTTTTTTAAGCAGACTTGAATAAGTGTATAGTACTAGAACTTCCATAGTGCCTTAATAGTATCTTAAAAAGACAAACATAGAAAACAATAAATCTTCAGACTCCAGCCAACAAACGCTTACAAAGCCTTTAACTTTAAGCATGGGAACAATAGCTTCTAGTTTTCTTTGGTGAAAGTACTTATCTTGCAGCAGTTAAGCATAGGCTTAATTCTTTCATTGTGTGTCAATAACCTTATAAAAAACTACAAGGATTTTATAGGAAATCATATCAATTCTTCTGTTTGCAAAATACGTGCAATTTCCAGGAAATCCAGGTTCAGCAATCACAATCTGAATTACCGTGCTTAGATCCTCAGCCCCCACAAGTCACCAGCGCTCCACTGACTTTTAACTTAGCCTACAACCCATTGAGGGTACAGCCTCAGGACCCCAAATGGTGCTGTTATCCCTAACAGCTCTCAAAGGCTGACGACTTGGAGCTCAGTCAGAGAGGTTGTGCTGGATTTTGTGGTAATGGCTAAAGAGGTTACCTCTTCCCAGCTGTCTGCAGTGGTCCCCCACCAGAAGCTGAAACAGAGCCATCAGAATGCAACACGGTCCGGCCCTCATCCATACAGCTCGGAGCCAGCACATTAATTTTAACTGCCAATGGTCTGCAAACTATGACAGTTGATAAACTGGCGCTTGCTTGCATCTGCTGCCTCCACTTGTAGGGTGGAAGACCGTGGCAAAGTGGCAGGGTAGACATTAAGGGCAGTAACCCCTTCCTCCACCCCAACAAAATTAATAGCGCTTGTTTGCCAGAGCCCTAATCTGCTCAGAGTGCAACGATCAGTTGAAAGAAGCAACTCCATTTAACTTCGTTTGGGGGAGAATGGAGAGAGAGGATTTTCTACATTTCGTGAGGCAGTGAATGGGAAAGAAGTTGTGTATATACAGTACCCCTTGTAATTTTAATTCACATTGCCCCCTCTCAGTGAATAAATCTTGTTAAACCTTATCCTCTCGGAGACCATCTGGATGAAAACTATTCAGGAAACGTCACCGTTGGTACAAGAACTTAAATCTCACCATAAATCTCAGCATGTCAAAGCCAAGCATGCATGCCTTAAAGAAACTCTGCAGCTGTGACTCGCTCAGAGTTGCAGACATGTGTGTGCAAACGGTGCCTCCCAAGAAACACATTGCTACATTTCGGTAACTCTTAAAAACAAATGAAAACAAACTCAAGGATTTTCTCATTTTCAGATAGCTTTGACCTTTTTTTTATATAAAATAAACAAAATACTTTAATAAAAGCTACATAAAATTTATTACCCTATTAGAACTGTACTGGTTCAAATGATCTCCACCCTTGTCCTTATCTTTCTCTGATTACTTCTCCCTCTCTTCCAAAGTACATGTGCTAATGTAGCAAGCTCAAATGCTCAAAATCAGAAATCATGATTACTTTGCTCTGTAATCTGATTGCCTGTATAGTTAGACACCTGCCTTCCTGGCAAATTTCTTTATGGTAACAGGGTATGAGCAGGTTGGCCTCTTAAATGCCAGATACGGTCAAAACAGCTTTGCTCTGTGCTCAGTGAGAACACTACTCTTATCCAACAGCAGATATTCTCCCCTCTCTC
>KZ505840.1:60595-80540 GCA_002844005.1 Limosa lapponica baueri
TAAAATCTTGCAGTGGAACAGCATATTAAA
Source organism: Limosa lapponica baueri (assembly GCA_002844005.1). Classification (NCBI taxonomy): domain Eukaryota; kingdom Metazoa; phylum Chordata; class Aves; order Charadriiformes; family Scolopacidae; genus Limosa; species Limosa lapponica. Next base: position 60,626 of record KZ505840.1, read on the forward strand.
AATCAAACCAGCTTTTACTTTCCATGTAAAGAAAACACAAATGAAGAAAAACAAAGGATTCTTCCAAGGAGGTCTGAAACTACCGCTTACAGAACAAATCCTAAGAACCTGTCCCAGAATTATCAGCTCTTGGACCATCATTACAATTAATAAGCAGATAAGATGGAAATGCAAAGCATTCAATGAATCCCTGACCTTTCCCGTAATCTTCTTCCAATCCTTGGGTTTCTTCTCATCTCTAGACACTGTCAAATCAAATCAAGCCCCCCTGGTGTCTCTAGGATGCTTTGTATTCCCTAATGCACATACCTGTCCCACCTGGGGAGATCCAGCTGGGATTAGAGAGCAGGTGGGTGGGCTGGCCCTGTCCTTTGCTGTAGCACTGATGGCTTTGGAAGCTGCCCAGTCCTGTTGTGTTGCACACCATCCCACCTCCAAAAGGGGACCTTAGACCTTGCCAAATCCCTACACCTGCAGCCAGTCCTTGGAATCAGACAGGAAGCCCCCAGCCAGTCCTTTTTCCTTAAACATTTTCTCCAAGTAGAGGTGAAAGTGTCTTTCTGGGAATCTTGTGCTCTCTGGCATGCACAAGAGGAACCGCAATCATGAGCACAGCTCTGCAGGTGAAACTCTAGATGTTATATGCATCTGTCTCATAGCACAAGCCTTGGAAGGATCAGCTTGGCCTAAAACATTCCTGGCCAAAGTGGTTTTAATTTGCTATTTAAATGCTCTGATCTCACAGGTGATCTGCCTCAGAGAAATTACCTTCTTCACTGGAAGTGTTTTGTAATTTTAATGTTTGCCCACAATGGGCACAGAAAACTATTTATTACCTCTCTCTTTGCAGGCACCCTCTAGGTTACCTGAAGACAGTTTCAAATCTTAGTCTTTTCTTCTCTGAATTATATTGGTTGTTTTCTTCTGATCTCTGATTCTTCTTACTTTGCTTTCTTCACTAGATCTGGAGTTCTTCAACTGACCCCCCTAAGGCCTTGCTGAGGGAGTAATGGGGGATGACCTTGGGTGTTTGCAGACAACACTCTTGTTCATATTTCCAAGTATGAGCTCAGATATAGGCAAGAGTCCTTTCATAAAGTAACGTAACATAACGTAACATGACATTGTTGACTTACGGGCACCCTGTGACGCATGATGTGCCCCAGGACCCTTTTCAATAGATCAGCTGCATGCCATGGCGTTCCCTATCTCGTACTTGCCATTTCTTTCTGCATAGTTATTCCTAACTGTCCGTGCTAAATTGCTTTTTCCAGATAGTTTTTCCAGTTTTTCAAGATCACTTGAATTCTAATCTTGCTGTCGACGTTTGGGCAGCCCCTCCCAGCTTGCTGCAGTCTCCAAAGGCCTGTCGTGTTCCTGCATGCTTGAGCTCTTCCTAATAAGCTGTATTCAATGCTGCTGAATGTTTTATTCAACGCTACCAATGCTACCACTGCAGCAGGCATGTACTTCAAAGAGGGCTGGGGGATGCTTTATGAATTAGCACAGAGAACATCGAGTGCTCGTTGGTATAAAGTCTGAGATGTCAAGAGTTGGTTCATGAAGGAACGAGTGTGGCTTTAGTCCCACTGGGGAGTTTCCCTTTTGTTCATCTTTTCTTGCTTGGGGTTCTGTTTTGTTTTCAGTTCAAGTTACACCCGTGAGGCTACATTTTGTAAATGTGGAGGAGTTTATTGAGTTTGTATGTAGGAGAGACAGCGAGTCAACATAGGTGCTTATATTTGTCTGTGGCTTCTATCGGAGCTTTGTGGGAACAGGAAGGAAGTGGTATAGCTCTTACAATTCGGTAGTGTTACACAGGCTAGACATTTTGCCCGTCAATCCGTGTGCAGCACAGATAGTTTTGGAGAGGAGAGTTAACCTGACACTCAAGGAAACCCAGATTTAATGGTTCTCCTCTTCACTCAGGCTGTTTTTCTATATAGTTCAAAAAACTATGTCTCATCTTGCATCCGCTCTGTTGATATGTGATGCCTCCAGCTCAGAGCATGACTCAGACGTCTGTTAGGAGCAATTTTGCCCTTCAGGCTCCATAGATTCATCTCAGCTGTGACCGCCTTTCCTCTTATTCTGCTGCAGCAGATCCAATCACAAATTACAACTGGCTGGGATGCATCCCCTAGAGAGCTGGAGTGTAGGGCTGCGTTCTCCCTGCTTTCTTCTTCTTTGGGAGCATTTAGCTTCCCTGCAGGATGGTGAAATGTGGGCTCATCACATAGAGAATGCAGAAAAGAAAGAGCTGATGGCAGCTTGGGAAACATTTGAGACCTACCAGCATGCAGAGCAGCAGCACTGCCACATGTCTCAGAGAAACAGCTAAAGTTATAATTTAATTCAAAGACCCCCTTCCCTTTGTCCCGTTGTCTTTTAGGTCTGAATGGCGGCAGTTCAGGTAGAAGAGGTTTTGCAGGTGATGCTGGAGGGGTGGCAAGAAGTGATTCTGTCAGCCTCCTGCTGCCCTTGATGGCACCCAGGGATGATCTGGGAGAAGGTGAGCCTGAACGGAATCCCAGAAAAGGGATTTGGGAGAGCAGGGAGGGAAAGAGAATAAGGAGGGGAGTCAAGAAGCAGCAGGGCAGAATTAACACTGCAGGTAAATGAAACACAAAGAGAATGGGCAAAAGCAGAGTGAAGTAGGAAAGGAACAGAAGTGTGGAGTTGTGACAAACTTGTAGAAATTCTGGTGGCAATGGCATGCAATAAAATACACATTGTTGACTCAGATGTTTCAAAATCTTTCTGTTTGCTTGTGAATTTGGCATCAACAATTGGCTGTGTCCCAGTAGACATGTCCCACTAGAACGTGGAGGATGGTGGATGGGGGGGATCTCCCTTTTGCTCCCCAGAGCTTCACTGGGTCTTGGCCAGCTCTGGGGCTGCTTTCTGCCCTCAGCCCTTTCTTTATCTTCTAAGGTAATGCACTGCTGCATCATCACAACTTCAGTACTTATCACATCACCCAGAAAAATGCATCGGTTCTCTTTTTATTTTGCACTGGAACTGGATTTTGGACTTCTCAAAGCACCTACTTGGGCTCCCTGAGTCACTCTTCAAAGAGTGCCTCTTCTTTGGGGCACCAGCTCTCTCTCTGTGTCCTGTTTAGGATGTGAGCCTAGGTGGCTTTTAGGTGCCATGTGCATGCAGCCGTGTGGATGTTGCATTTACACTAGCAAAATGCTTGGGAGGAAAACCTGGCATTTTCCAGACTGCAGTCCAGCACAAACAGGCTTGGAATTCAGCTAATGCTTCACCGAATGGCTGACCATATAATAAATCCAAATGATGAAATGAGGGAAATATTGGGACACAATGTTAAGTATGTAAGAAAAACCTAGAAGCTGAACTGCTCTGTGGAAACACCCAGTGTCTGAAAAAGATTCTTCTCCACGTGAATTCATTGAGTACTTTTGAGTGGATTCAAGTCCATTTCTTTGTTTTCCTAAACACGGTTGTGTTGGTTGCCCCACTTGTTGTACTCATTGCCCCAGTCAGTGTTATGTTACTGAGTCAGGTCATGAGGATACTCCAGATCCTCAGGATGCAGTTGTCTTTGAAGACAGAGCAGCTAAGGCACTATTCATAGGGGACTAGATGCCTTTATTATCCATTAACTTTATGACCTTGGGTGGCTTTAGGGTATTCTCTGACGTTACTATCCCACTGGCTTCAAAGGTACTGTATATCAAATGTTGAAACTTCCCAGCCTGATAAAATCCCTTGATAAGACTGGCGTTTCAAAGCACGAGATGTAACTGATGCATTTGTACAAGAGTCAAGTGCTGTTGAAACAGAGCTGCTTTGCTTGCACATCTGGTGATGGGTAGGAGCTTTGTGATCTCTCAAAATGTTCTGGTGAGGATCCCAGGATGTGAGACCCCTTCTTTTCCCTTGGAAGTCATAGACCTGGCTGACGAACAACTGTCTAAGCTAATATCTGAGGTGTTGAGCGGGAGAGAGGCAGAGATTGAGAGGTGCTGCAGAAAGGGAATGGCTTAGCATGCTGTAAAATTGCAAACTGTCCAGAAAAGTTTGGTATAGCTCCAACTTTCCATGCTTTATCCCGGTAAAGTGGAAACATTTTGATTACTGGGCACACATGTCTTCTGGAAATCCTGACCTTTGTCATTTTAAGCAGAAGTAGCCAAGTTCTGACAAACACCTTCTGTTCTTTGTCTCAGCCTCTGCTCCATGTGTAGTGTGTATGCAGAGGAGCGTTTCAGTTGGGTTATTGATTTTAAATGTAGTGGCTTGTTGGAAAAGGCAAGAGGAGGAAGCATAACCTGCACTTAAAACAGGCAACATTTATGATCGCCCTGAGGAAGAATCCATCCTTGTTCGTAGTCAGTTGCCTTGTGCTTTGTTTGAAATATAAATCCACAGCAACCCACCCTGGGTGCTTCCCTGGGAGCAGGTGAGAAATGAACGAAGTAAAGAATGGGAAAAAGGTGCCTACAGGCATTAGACCAAAGTCCTTCCCTTGGCATCACCTTTCATTTCAAAGACCATATATGTTTTGAGTTGTGTTAAGTGAACTGCTGAGTCTTTTCCTCTTCTGTCATGTTTGTTTTAAGCAGTCAGCAACTAGGTTGGAGAGGGCAGACCTACATAAACACACTCCCATACTGGTTCTTTTCTTCTCTCTTTCTAGGTCCCATATTTATTCTCTGGCCTGTGCTGGTATTGTGGTGGCTAAGACATGATAATTATTTTTTAATGTATATTTGGGGAAGGACCTGAGTCCAATGTACCTGAAATATTATGTGGACTATGTCCTCTTATGTTTTCTGCAGGTGGAGCGTGTTTCTTTGCTACTGGCCTCCCTTGGAGAAGACCAGAAGACTGTGTGTGCGTGTAGTTGGCTATATGGAGAGCAGGTGTCCAGCAGAACCCAATTGCTAAGCTATTTGGTAGCACAGTTTTAAGGTGCCAGAGGCATCTTAAAGAGGCACACTGAGATAAGATGGTGGGCACTGAATCCAGTTACCTGAATTAGTAACTATCTATCAGCCAAACAGCTTTACCCATCTCTCCCTCTGCATATTACTCAGTCACACAACAAATACACTTGTGACTGGTGACTGAGAAAAAAACTATTGGGAAATCATTCAGAAAAGGAAGATAAAAACTTAGTAGTTGGCATCTTAATAGCATTTTCCAGTCTGGGTTTACAGACAATATAACCTAAGCCTCAGGCTGTTTCTGTGAAGTAAAAACATGCAGTTATGCCCATTTCATAGGTAAGAAAACTGGTAAAACTGATTTGTCCTAGGGAAGCAGGAAGTAGAGCGAGGAGGAGAACCTCCTCTGCCTGCCTCCTGTCTTTGTTTCTAAGCCACCCTGTACTTGCAGGAACATTTCTGTGAGGCAAATGATTTTTCACTGCCAACAGCTATACAAATATACTTTCAACACCGTGTACTTGAAATCCTCTGGCACAGTTTGTATCCGCATGCAAAGTCAACGACTGGGAGACCAGGTCTCCAGCTGAATCTAAATGCTAAGTTATTCAACAGTGTATACACACAGTATGGCGCACCAGTCAGTAGTGAACGAGAAGAGATAGCCGAAAAAAGCGGGAATATGTTGTAAAGCAATGCCACTAAGGTTTATGTACAGGTATATTTTTAATATCTTGGCCTGTCTTCAAGGCAGTTTCCTGCTGGGTCATATGTGGGCTTCCAGCTGTCATGTGGAATATGTTTGTTGTTGCCTTAGTATGACAGAAAAGGCACCCATTTCTTGGAAACAGAAAGAAGAGACTCATGTGCCTTTGCAGAAACTTCCCAAGTACTCTGCGAGATAGGCACTCGTATGGCTCCTGAACTAGTGCCAGGGAAAAGACAAGAGTGATAAGCGAGGCTGTGAAATTCATATGATACTCAGAGACCAGTACTGATAGTAACGGTGTCTGAGTATTCTTTGTAATGCTGGAGGTGCTGCTGAAAAAGCTATGGAAACTTCTGGCTTAGACCTCAATTTTTTCTCCAGCTGGAGCCTGCGGAAAAGGCTAGGTTAATATTGGAAGCACAGGATTGGACGTTTGCTGATGAAACGGCTCTATGTTTCTACTAGGACTGTGTACACTGTTTACAAAGATTTACAGCAGAGATCCCTGAATTAGTATTGATCAAGCTAGCATGGGTATCGGTAACTCTTTGGTCCCAACAATATGGGGATCTTCACTGGAATTAAACTTGCCCTGTAGCAGAATTTTTAAGGGAGATGCTTTGGTTTTTTTCTTGAATGCATTAATTAATTCAGTGTAATTTCACTTGTTTTCCACTCCTGGAAGATAAAAAATCTTAAATTCTTTGGTATATATCCCCTCTTAACATAAGCTCATAATAACGCTGGTATTTTGAAAAAGTTCTTTTTTTCTGAACTCATTGGTGCCAGGTTTGCCCGTTAAGTATTTTTATAACAATCTTTCCCATGTGATTTTAGCAGCTCATATCAAAGTCCTAAAAAACAATGCTTTATAGTTCTAGAGCTGAGTTTCCTTCCAAATTTCCAAGTAGCTCAGAGGTTGTTAAATCACAGCAAATCATATCGTTCCAAAGGGAAGGAAGACTGTTGGCAAGCATCTCATGCATTTTTCACAGGTGTACAGCAGAGACCTGAGGGAGACACAGTTTGAGAATATTGGAGAAGAAGACACAGGGCTGTAGACTCTGGAGCGAGCTCTGATACTGCAACACCATCATCAATTGACCTGGAGCTTGTCACTGTTCCTACCAGAGCAGCTACGTCTCTCACTGCCGAACACCTGAATTACTCCTGCTGAAAAGGTCGAGGGCCGTGCATTAATATCATCGTGACAAAAAAAGAGTATATTATTGCTTGGTGGGGAAGAGGAGGCTGGGAAGGTGAGTGCCTCCCTCTGCTCCTGGCTTTCCAAGCTTTTTGCCAGGTCACTGGTTACATCTTCTGATCATTAAAGTGCAGAAAAAGTGCAAGAGGTTGGGAGGAGGCTCAAAGTGCAATTGGAAAGTCAATCACTGTCCTGACATCGCCTCCCTCTGTCACAGCCAGGAGTCCTTCCAAAGTGCTAGCAACGTTGGCTGGTATAAAACCCTTTACAGGAGTTCACTGAGGTGGTACGCTGTCATGTTTCCTCTTTTGTATTGTGAAGATTAGGGGTTTGGGGGGAGGAGTTATAGAGCACCTAAAAAGAACCACGAGAGCAATGCGATTTTTAATATATATAGAAATTTTTTTTTCACATGTGTGTTTGTGTAGGGTGGGTGCTAATATTGCTACTTCCACCTTTTCCCAGGATTTACTCCTAAGCAGAGACTTGTGCCTCTCTGAGAAGTGCCTGAATGCTTGCAGTGACTTCATGGCAGTGGACATAGAGCTCACTCAATGTGCTCATGAGAAGATTAGCTATAGGGAGATTGAGTCGCTTGCCCAAAGCCAGAAAATCTGTGTGACTTCTTAAGTTTCTGCAATCATCTTCACTGCTCTTGGCAACCTATTATTTTCCTTTCCCTTGGAAATGTGTGTAGAAACATTACAACCTTATATCAGCTTTCCAGAGGTGAAATCACTGATCACTTATACCCGGCTAAAAGCAATGCAGTTATCAACGCTCAGAGTCATTTCCTTACTGGTTTTGTTTGGTTTTTTTTCTGTGAAATTCCTGCTGCGAATGTTTGAGTCCTTGGAATTATTGGGTGGTTTGTTTGGTTTTGGTTTGTTTTTCTTTTTCTTTTTTTCACTAGTACCTGAGGTAAAGGACAATGAGACACTTTGATTCGAAAACCCGCAACACAGCTGGAGCCAGGATGTTCCACCCCCCTTCCCACCCACCGCCCCGCAAGCCAAGCGCCAGGCTCTGCCAGCTCGGGGTTGCTGGTGTCACTTTCCTGTTCTGCAATGTGCAAACAGCCCGGTGACGTAGCGGGGTAACGCTGTTTGAACAGCCCCTTCAGTCAAGGATTTTTCTAAAATAAACTGTAAGGGAAATGATGGATATGCATGTGAGTGTGATAGAAAATGCAACGTGTTATGGCAGGAAACGCGGCAACATTTTCTGAGCAGATCTGGCTCGATGAGCTAGCAGGTGGTTGCAGAGGCAAAAGAGGACAGGCTTTGCAGGATGGATGGAGTTGGTACCCTCCTGGGGGTGATCTATGAAAGAAGAAGGTTAAAGGGATGCCCCTGCCTTTTTGTCTCATCTTATAGATGTTACTTAACATTGATTAACAACCTGAAGTCTTCCTCTCCCTCTCCACCTTTCCCTTTGCTCCATATGCTTCTACCAGTCCTCTAACCACACTTCCACCTTAGCCATGGAGCAGTTCTCTCTGCCTGGGTGGGCAGACAGCTGCCTTCTCCTGTGAAGCAAATGGAGCATTTCATCCATCACACACTGTGAAAAATTAAGGCCTTCCTCACTTTTCCATCACTTAGTGCCATGATTTCCTGCAGATTGCTTCGTATCTTCAGATCTGTCTTTTCATCTGACAGCACCTTCCACGCTCTGCTTTCTCAAAATCCCCTGTGAAATGCACCCATTTTGAGCAAATCGCTCTTAAACAATTGGTTGCTGGAGGAAAGAACTTGTGAGTTATTTCTAGGGGAGTACTATCCCTTGTGGAGGCTCAAAGCATGCATCTCATCTGTCATTTCCTAGGGCATGCTTTGAGATGACCACCCGGGTTGAGACCAGGCACTTTTGTTCATCCCTGCATAGATGTGGACCATGGCATTCCTTTGCAAGCTGGAATGGCAGTGATCTCTGTCAGTCCTTGGACATTGTGTCGAACGAGTGACTCGTATTTGATCTTGAAAGTCTTCCTGATAATTCAAGATTCTTTGGGCTGGGTTTTTTGGGCTGTCTCTGTTGACCTGTGGCACTTGGGGATTCCGGTAAGTGTTTCTAAAGTGGCTGGTGTCTGTGAGCTGGGGCATCTCTGAAACCTGAGGAAGAGGGGATGAAGGAGGAAGCTGCTTCAAGGCATGAAAGACAGTGAGACCTCAAGGACTCTACATCTCTGGGATGGCTCCTGGTAAGGGAGGCTGAATGACTGCCTTGATGATCGCTATCTTTAGCCGGGAGTTGGTCTGTACTGCTTGGGGCATTCCAGCAGGCAACAGCAAATGCAGGAACACAGGTTTTATTTCTCAGATAGGGTTTCCTTCATGCCGAGTTACACCTTCCTCCGTGCTGGTGTGCGAACACTTCAACTCCTGCGTGGGGCTCCTCTTCCAGAAGGTTCTGCCCTCGCCACCGTCTCATGGTGGCCGGGCCAAGCAGGTCACACACAGCTGACAAGCGTGGCCGTGGGTGCTATTTGCCTCCTTAGAGGCAAATAGGAGGCACCAGGAGCCAAGGAATGGAGACTACAGTAGCAGCGGCTGCGTTTGCTTGGGGTTCGTGTTACCCTGCTAAACCTCAATGGAGGCAAACATCCCTGGAGTAGCTGTGTGTGTGCATTCCTCCGGAGCCCGCTGCCCCAGCAACACCTTCATGTGACAAAGTGAAACTTCTCAAACCCCAAAATACTCTTCTTTCAGATAACCACCTTCTGAACGGTCTCTGTCTGCAGAGCAACTCCAGTCAAGTGGAAAACATGGCTTATCCTGGTATATCTCATCGAAGCAATCCCGGTATATCTCATCTGCTTCATTATCAGAAAGTTATCAAAATGCTTGAATCTGGAGTCAGCTTTGTGCTATATAAAGCAACTAATATTTTGATAGAAGCATTGGTTGAAGGTTAAAATAATAAAAAAGGGTTTAATTTTCTGTTGCAAAGGGAAGGTTTTTGGGTTGCTAATGTATTTTTTTTTTTTTTTTACAATCTCAGAAGGTTTTATGGGGAAGATTCCCTTTGAGCTGTTCAGCTCAGCTAAAGAAGGTAGAAATTTTGTTCGGTCTGGTGACATTTCATGGGAAATGCTTATTAGCTCTGACACTTCGGTCAGCCAGTGTCAGCCATGCCAGCCAGTCTCTATTTTCTTGCTGGTATTGCACCAGTTATTGCAATACACAGAAAAATCCCTGCCACATGACACCCACGGCCGCCTGATGGGAGGAAATGCACAGTGACACTTTCATATTGGGAATATACTGAGTTTCTTCACTTTGCCTGGAAGCAGCTCTCAGAAAACCGGTATTAAACAGTGGTGTCCAAACGGTGGTCCCAAAGGCGGCAGTGACTGCTGCAGCATGGGTCAGCAGGTTGCCCAATCTGTGGGGGGGACTGCCCCTCTGCAGGGGACTGTGTCCTTGTCCCTGTATGTCACTGACTCAGCAGGTCCCACACCTGGTCCCACTGCTGGAGGGGGCCCGCAAGGACAGCCGCCGGGAATGGCTGGTGAGAGAAGTGGAAGCAGCACCTTTCCCTGCACTTGGCACGTACAGGCTGTTGATGAACCGTTAATAACTCCTGTATGGTCACCAGGTGTAACCAGGAAGGGCTACTGAATAACCCAGTGTGTTTTAATGGCTGCATTGCTATCTCTCTGGATAATATTTTACTTTTGGTTTTAAGTTTTTGCTGTCCTTGCATCATGTTACAGTGGAATGAACTGTTCTCTCCAGCGCAGAAAGTGTTCAGGGAAGGATGCGCAAGAAGTTACAGGAAGTAAGTTACTAAAAATACTTTCATTTTCATTTCCCAGAAACGCTGAGCCCTCACACTCAACTGGGGTATATGTCACTGACGCATCAGCCCATCCAACATATGCACTTCAGTGAGAAATAGGTCCCTGTGAAATGTGAGAGAGACAGCACTGCGGCTAAAGTCCTCAGCTCCGCCGTGAAGCCGACCCAGGGGGGGCAGCAGCCATGAAATTTTCTTTTCCCTTTGCTGCCAATGTGCCCTGGCTCTGACCCGGGGAAACCTCTTCAAGAGGAGTACAATTCAGGTCACGACTTGGCAAGCCCTTCACTGCACCAAGACTTCGGTTTCAAGGTTCACTCCAGGCAAAACTTAACCTCTCCTGTGTCGATGTGGCAGCCCTCCGGTACCAGGCTGCTAGACAAAAAGAGGCACTGTGACATTTTCTTGAGCTCTTGGTTCTCCTTGACCAGCAGGTCCCTCTCTATGCTTTTCTCTTTCCCCTGCTGAGATCACCCCCCTGTGCTGGATGTCAATGAGGAAGAAAAAATGAGATGCTGGACCAGTTTCCCGGCAAAATCCATCTCCCATCTCCTCTGTGGGGCAAAACACTGCAGTATGGGCAGCAGAAATCGTGAATCCTGCTCTGCCACTGAGCTCAGCAAGGAGCTGACATTGGGAAGCGGGTTGGGAGGCTGAGCAAGAAGTGAAGAAGCAGAGCTCCTCCAGGGGCTGGGAAAACAATCCTGAGGTCTGAAAGGGAAGCAAACGCTTTGTACGTGGTTGGATTTATTTCTGGGCTTCACCATGTGTATACACAATGAGCAGGTAATCATCCATGGGGAGCTGAGTAGAGGTTTAGGGTCAGCTGCATGGGTCAGGAAAGCCGAGGAAAATTCCTTAGGAAGGGGACAAGGAATTTTCCTTGATGGGAAGGGGGTCTGCTCCATCAGAAGGAGGAAGGGTGGGCTGGGATGAGAGGGAGGAGGCATCTCCTACACAGCCACCCGTGCCACTTTTCCATGGCACAGGGCAAGAGTGTCCTCTGGCAAACAAGTGTGCTGGGCTGTCTTCTGGGGTTAATGAGTACAACAGGGAATGGCCCCTTCAGGGCCAGCGTTACCCTGCAAAGCACCACCCCTTGTGATTTTCCAAGCAGAAGGGCACTGGGGAACAGAGGCTCTGGCGCAGCGTTGCAGGGCTTCACGGGATTACTTATTCACTGTGTTCCTGGAACAGCTCCAGGCTTCTCGTCTCTGCCTCCAGTCTACAAACTCACCAAGAATCCACAAGGCTCACAATCCCCAGAGGCAAGAGAAGACAGTAGGAAGGTGATTCATATTGCAAACCACACCGTCTCCGAAGGACCTGCGGGGCTCTGGAAAGACCGAACCGGTATCCTCCTTTCTTCTACCTCCCTAACGCTTAATCAGGGTAATTAAGGCAGCAGCCTCAGTCTGGATGGATTTCATTGCCGGGGCCATTGGAGGTAAATACATAAAGTAGTGCTTGTTGATGAAAGCAGATCACTGTGTTTCCTTCTTGTTCAGCTAACGGGCAGGTCTCGGTGGTAAAGCTGAGAGTCTCTCGATGGGAGCTGCTCGTTGAAAGTGCATTCTTCTTTATTGAAGTGGGAAACGTCACCAGAGCCGGCTCACGGAGCTTCTGGAGAGGCAGCGCTGCAGTTTGGTCAGCTGAGGTCATCGCCCTGTGATTTCCTCCAGTCTAATTGCAGCGGGACGGGGCAAAACCCTAATAGGAAGAGACGGAGTGGAATATGTTGGCTGCAGATACAAACTGGCGAGTAACGGCCGGGCAGCAAAACCTCACGTGTCTGGTGCCTGGGGGTCCTGGCAGGCTGTCGGGGTCATGGCTCTGGGGGGCTGGGGACACGATTTGTGGGATGGGAGGGGTGGAGACATGGCTTTTCGCGGTGAAGAAGGTCTGAATGAATGACCTTTGCATTATCTTTGGTTAAGATGTATTTGTGGTGGTAATTTCAGTGCAGGCGTTCTACGCAGCAGGCTTTAATCTGGGAGAAAGTAGGTTAGCCGTATATAAAAAAAAAAGTAAAAGGAGAAAAGCGTGATTTCATTCTGGGCATTTTTAGATCATGTACTGCTCAAACCCAGCTTTGTTTTAAACAACAAAACGCAGCCACTGGTCTCATTTCTTTTCTGAAATCTCATCAGATTTAGTGTAGTATCAAATACCAAGACAAGAGCCTCGAGGACGCTGCTGCCTGAAAGTCCAGGTAAACCTGGCAGATGGCTGAGATGCCCAGCCCAAGCCTGCACACCAGATCTCACTTTAAGATCTGCTGAGATTTGGCAGTTTCCCTCACCAGGAAGGAGCAGCCTGTGGTCCCAGTGCAGGTGTGCATTTCCTGGGAAGGACCGCAATGAGTTCTATCCTGCAGCCCCTTATTGCTCATCACCCGAAATGTGCAAGTGGGGCAAGGTGTGGCATCTCAGCAGCATCCAGCCCTGGAGGTGCCTGTTGCTTGGGGTGATGACCTTCCCCAAGCTGGGGGACCATGCTCAGGAAGGACCTTTCATGGGAGAGAGGAATATCACCAACCCTTCTATGCCAGCTTGCCTTTCTCCTCCTCTGTCCTTGCTGACTTTAAAGTACTCAGTGGAGATGGTAGCCCTGTGCTGAGGCTGGCAATGGGGTGACTATCCTGGAGGGATTCACTAAAACTCCTCTGAGACACGCCATTAATGACTGGGCTCAGGTCGGCAGGTCAGCGACAGTTGTGTTCGCTGCTTGGATGCCTTTGCTTTTGTTGGCACAGTTGTAGTTGAGCCACTTAAGGATAAACTCCTTTTACAAGGGGACGTGGATAGTCGAAAGCACAGTTCCAGAGCAGCCATTCACCTCAGCATTCTGCCCCGGCTCCTGTGCGAGGCCATGATTTGTGTGAAGTCTCCCTGTTCATGTGCCAGCATCACATGCTGCCCGGCCATGCAGCAAGCATCTCCCATGGGTGCCCTGGAAATGGGCTCAGCCTGGGAGGATACAGGCTGGGGAGCTCCAGCTGGGATTAGAAATATCTTTACTTGTTTAAATGCCCTTCACTGACCCCAGGGTGTCAGAGAGCAAGATTTCCCATTCTGTCATCTGTGTCCAGCCTGGGGCTTTTCTAAGAGGGGCAATGCACTTTTCACTGGCAGACAGGTCTGTTTTCTGGCTTGCTGTTCCCTGTTGGGAGCTTGGACATAAACATGTGCAAGGTACCTGGGCAGGGCTTCAGGCCTGTGGTCCCTGTGGACCCCACCATGGGACAGCTTCCAGGGTGGGACAGCTTTCCTGTGGAACTGGGATGGTTTTGGTGCCAAGCTTGTTTCACGGCTTGTGTTTGTTAGAGCTGAAGCAGTTTTCATATTCCCAAGGAGGCTACAAACCCACCTGAAGTTCATCAAACAACTCAAGAGGCAACATAGATAATGACAGAGTTTCTGTTTAGTAAATTACATTCCTGTGACCTTGATCTGTTTTCAGAGTGTTTTGGAGAAAGCATGGCTTAAGGACCTCTGAAAAACAGCAGAGATGCTGCCCTTTTGAATCCCACATAATCATCCAGCCTGGCTCAGGCACTGGCACAAATATTGTGCATCTCCTCTGAGCTATTGCTTCTGTGGCCATGGGACAAGCTCAGCATCTTCAACTCAGGAAGCAGTGGCCTGCTGTGACTCCAGATGGAAAGAATGGGAGAGAAACATGCTTAACGACCATGGCAACTTTCAGTAACCACCAAATGGGGCCTGGAAATGTACTCAAAAGCAGCTCATCATCTATAAGGATGTCCTTCCTGGTCAATAAAGCTGAGCAGGAGGTTGGACTAGAGACCTTCCAACTTGATTTTTGCTGTGATCCCATGTGTGTTTTCTAGCCCTGCTTCGGCAGCAGCCTGGGCCATGGCAGGGGATGGGTGTTGACCATTGACGGCTGGGGGATGACTTGACCCCTATGCTAGGTCTAAAGATTTGGGAAGGGGAAGCTGAGGTTCACCCAGAGGTGGTAGAACAGCAGGGTCTGCGGCATGCCTGGGCTTCTCCACATCTTACTGCAAGGTCACACACCAGTCACATGCAGTCCAAGGTTAGATAAAGCAGTCTACTTATGGAGGGAACACGCTGTCTCCTTGTCCTTATGGCTAAAGCAGCTCCTGCTGGCCACTGCCAGGGTCACGCTACTGGACGGAGTTCGGCTTGTTTAGGACACAGAGCACTTCTTATGTTTCCAGCTCGGCACAAAGTAAAGGCCTTTGGAAGTTGCTGTCTACCCATCCAGTGCATGGACCATGATGACCATGATCCCTGCTTCTCCCAGGGTGTCAGCCAAGGGTTTGCCGACAGCTCGGAGCTGTTGCAGCCTGGTGGGCTCTGTATGGCTGCTGCTTCCTCTGTGCTAATTACCATTGCAGTGGCCACCCCGCCAAGATCCCTCCTTATTTGAACTGCCTGCTGGAAGTGGCCTGACTCACGAAGAGACTATAAGCAATCCAGTTTTGTCCCTCCACTCTGTGTGTGTGTGTGTAGGGGATCTCGGGTATTGTGACCCTGCACTATACCTGAGAACATCTCAGATAAAGCAGGCATGAAAACCAGCTAACTACAACCCAATGGAGATCGTTCACCTGGTTTTGCCAGTTATTTTCATCACAGCTGGTGCAGTGTTACTCAGCAGGAGTCCCACAGGATCCCTCTCCCATATGCATGCTATACATCGCTGGCCTTGTTCGATTCTGCTGTGCAAACAGGACATGTGTGGGTCATGCTATCTTTGTCCCAGGCTATTTATATTGTGTGACTTTGTGTAGAGCACTTCTTCCTCAGCCTTTGGTGGACTTGGCTGAGCTCCTCAGCTCTGACAACTTAACTGCCTTGAGTGCTTTGGCTCTTAAAGAGCACAGTTCATGTCAGGCTGTGGTCGTCTGGAGGTTTGGGGTGCAAGCAGTGAAAAATTTACGCTTATGCTCTCCTTCCAAGTGAAGACATTTGGTCCTTGCTGGACTCAAGATGAGCAGGAGCCCTGAAGACTGAGAAGCAACAGAAAATAGGCTGGTTTGGGGCAAATCTGCTTTATTTTGTCTATGTTGCTGCTGTCTCTGCATCTTAAAGTGTGAACTGGGCAATTCCTCTGGAAGGGAGGACACTTAATGTTGAACACTGACCAAAATCAGCCTTGGTACCTGACAGGCGTGAGAAAGGGCTCCTACCTTCCTGACCTGGCAAAGGAGCAAGGCACATGGTGTCCCTGAACCACCAGTGTCTGGTCAGCCCATATCCACCGCCTCCGAGGTTCAGGAAGTCTGAAACTGATGTGATGCCAAATCTTCCTGCCTGGGACAGGTTCTTGGGCCAGGGGACCACACCTCTGAGGTCAGCACAGTCACACTGACATTGACTTATGTGCTACTCTTCCCTGGCCAGCGGGGCCAGTGTTTGCAGTCTGCCTCTGGCTGGTGGCCGAGAATCTGGGACAGTACAGGTGCCCCTGGGTGACTTTTTGCGTTGTCACTCTGCTCGGACCAGAGGCATTGCCCCTTTGAGCTGTATTACCCTGCTGGTGCGTTCCCCCATCACCATTTCTCTTCCAGCCTGGTCTCATTTTGGTTTTAAAATACAGAAGGTGGCTTCTCGGCCCATTTTTCATCTTCATTGCTATTTATCTGGTGGGGGATTTGATAGAGATTTTTGAAGAACAAACCTCATTTTTCTGTAAGTAAGATGCTGTTGGTTGTTTTCTTCTAAGTAATGCACCTCGGGGTTGTCTCCTGGTGACTCACACCAGCAGCTGCTGCTTTTTTCCAAAATGTAGTAGCGCTTTCCAGAGCTCCCAACAAGCCATGTAACCACAGGTGAACATGCCTAGTGAAATTCCCATAGTGACTAAAACATTTTTAAGTATCTTTTTTGTTTTTTAAAGAAGGATTAAATGAGAGGGCGTTTCCAACTCATGAGCCACCAGACATACACTGTTACCTATGACTGTCTGGCTCCTGAAGGGCTCATCCAGCTCTTGTATGTACTTGATCTCTGTCTGAATAACTCACGTGGATACAGCTCCCTTGTGCCCCCAGCCTAATTTCCTCCCAGATGACTTGACAGTTGATGTACTGGGAGGAAATTAGCTGGTCAGCCCTTTTATAATCTGTTGTATCTGCCAACAGATGCATTTAGATCAGAGCTGAGAAATGCAGTGAGGTGGGTGATCAGCCTCCTTTTCTCCAGTCCCTGATGTGCAGGAGGCAGCAGCAGTACCTCTCCTGCCTTCAAGAAGGAAGACAGATTGCTGAGAACCTGTAATGCCTGAGGACCACCCCTCTTTTATAGATGTCCTCTATAAAACCACTGCTATTCCTCATGCAAGGGTGCTTGGTCATGGTCCAAAGATGCTTTGCTGCTTAACCTGAGAGGGGGAACAGAAACAGGCCAGTATTGTACAAGTCATTCCTTCAGCCTTCCTGCAGCAGTGCTTTCTGTGTTTTCCCCAGTCCTGGCTTGCACCGTGGTGTTGTTCCTCCTGATAAGTTTCCAATGACGCTCAAATTCCTTCTCTGAGCGTGCCTTGGTCAGGCAGAGAAATCTGCGCATTTTGCTCTGTCATTCTTGGCTCAAATATCATCTCTGGAGCTCGAGAGAGGGCTGGTGCCAAGCATGGCAGGGCTCTGAAGCTGCATTTTCCTGCTGTTCCCCTAATGCCTTACTGCAATGGGGGAAAACGGTCTGCCGTGACATGCGCTGTTAACCATCTCCAATACTCTCTCTGTTTCAGGTGGTCTAAGCACAGCAGTGGGTTATCCGCTGGACACAGTGAAGGTACCTGTTGGAGCTTTATTTCTTGTCTACAGACTGAAAACAAACACACCCCTTTGCTTTCTTCCTCCTTCTTAGAAAACTAGTTCCATGGCAATGCTATCATCTGTGTTACATCAACATATTTCATTTTATTTGGTTGTGTTGCTTTTTTTTTTTTTTTTTTTTAATAAAAAAGTAAATTGTTTGGCAATGCTGTTTTACGGCTAATTATCTGGGTTGCTGCTGTGGCATTTGTTGATTTTTCTTTCTTTCTTTTAATCTGATGTTTGCATTTCAAAGTTGTCCCTGCATTCCTAGGTGAGAATTCAGACCGAGAGGCATTACAATGGGATTTGGCACTGCATTCAGGAAACATACAGGACAGAAAAAGTAGGTACCTCTCATCAGAATTGCCGATACCAACTATGGATGACTTGTTTCAGAGAAGCAGAGCTGCCTCTGTCAGTCTGGGGAGGGCAGGCAGCACCTACAGCTTTGTCGGTGAGCTGTAAGGTGGCACTAAGTTTTGGCTCAGCCACGCTAAGGCCAGCGTTGTCGGGCAGATGCTCTCCCACGCCGTTCCCTCTTAAAAGCGTTCTTTTTTTCCTCTCTCTTCCCAACTAGGTTTGGGGATTTTACAAAGGCATGTCTGCCTCAGTCCTCTCGGTATCGGTGATTTCTTCTGTTTCGTTTGGCACGTACAGAAACTTCCTCTGTACCATCTGCAAGCTGCGATACGGGGCTGCAGACGCCAAGCCATCCAAGCTGGACATTTCTCTCGCCGGAGGCGGTGCCGGAGCTGCCCGGGTAGGTAAACAGCCGAGAGGGAAAGCACAATGAGAGAGCTTGTTCACAAACACGGGAGGCTGGTAAATGCAGGGAACGTTTTCTCTCAGGGGAGCCCGCAACAAGCCCATCGGGTTTGTTTTCACAGGGGCAGGGGTCACACTCTGACTGCGCCGTCCCCTCGCTGACGGGCTCCGTGGAATGGCTGAGTCCTGCCAGATTGGCTTTAGAGCGCCAAAACACTTTAAAAACACGCTAATAAGAATGACATGCATCTTGGCAATAAAACGCAGAGAAAGGAAGAAAAACAACCTGGGCAGCAAACTTTCCCAGTGCCTCTGGCGGTGTGTTTATGTGAGAAAGACGTAACTCAAAACAGCCAGGACTCAAAACTCGACGGGGCATCGCTGAGAAGTGATGCTGCCTGCCAAACGGGCACGATCCCAGGGCGGGGAGGTGAGTGAGGCTGATTCCAGCGGCAGTTTCCCCAGAAGCAGATGGATTTCTGTGAGCGTTCGCAGCAGAGCTCACCCCAGCGCCCCGATGACGTGCTGGGCAGATATGCGTGCTCGGTCACAGTCAATCCTCTTACAGAGCAGTCCAGATGGTCGGGTTTCTAGGTGTTTCCTAGCAGGCAACGACTCTACTTAACACAGGTCAATTTTTCCAAAGCCTTTATGGCCTTGGTTCCAAACATAGACACACATAAAAGCTCTGATGTATGCTACCCTATAGCTGAGGACATCCGCTTTCCGTGCCCATCTGGTTTAATAAGTTGTTACAGGTATTTAGTATCCCCTGTTGGTTTCTGCCTCACCTTCCACTCTGCACGGCGCAGCTCACACGCGTGTCCTGCTGCTGCTGGGTGGGATTTAGCACAGACAGAGGGGAGGAGGCTGGAACTTGCTGGCTTCAGGCAGTATTATTGCCTGGAAAGGTGGGAGACAAGGAATTTGCAGGAGGGGGATCAAAACACTGTTTAAGTGTGAAGGGTTAAAATACCATCCTCTGATGTTACAGGTTGTGTTGATGGCCCCCAGTGAAGTGGCTAAAGTTCGCATGCAGACTCAGAGCAACCCACACCCTTCCCTCCCATCTCCCCAGCCTGTTCCCAAGCCAAAGTACCGAGGCTCTCTGCACTGTCTGAAGGTGATCGCCAAGGAGGAAGGGCTTGGGGGTCTCTACAAGGGCTGCTCTGCACTACTCTGCAGGGACTGCTCTTCTTCTGCAATATATTTCCTTACCTATTCTGCTCTGTGCGACTGGCTCACACCAGCTGGGAAAAATAAACCAGGTAGGTATCGGAAAGCATCTGGCATTACCTGCAGAAGGGGCTTATTTAGTACCACGCTGAGATGGAAATCAGGCTCTCGGCAAACATCACCCAGTAGCTATAAAACCTCTCCCACACCCGGTCCTCGCGTGGGGGTTGCTGTGTGTTTGCTCCCAGCAGCCTGCGAGCGAGGGCTTCGCCCGCACCACCCTGTCCCTCCCCAGCTGCTCCTCTCCCCACGGTTTATGGTGCCTCGCACGTGGGTGTGAAATCCTCTGGGCGCACAAATAGGATGTGTAACGAGAAATGAGCCATGGACAAACCTCCCAGGGGCCATCAGGATCAGTCCAGAGCTTGAAAATAAACTCCAGGGGCAGAACGCAAAGACACTTAAGTTTCCCGGTTGTGTTTTGGCTCCAAAAAACCAGGCACACACTTTGAGAAAAGAACAAATAGGTG
>KZ505840.1:132911-150935 GCA_002844005.1 Limosa lapponica baueri
GCCTTCACTTGAGGTCTTGGTGCTGCAGAGTTTTTGCTGCATCCAGCAGTGGCGCTGGGTGGTGCAGGGGATGCTGAAGCCGGCTGAGGAGCTGCCAGCTGCCCTGCTGTGCCCCAAGCCTCTTGCTGGCCTTGAAAGGGCTCTTAGCCAACTGGGCCGTATTCAGAGTGGTCTGCTATCTATGAAAAGCAAAGTATTTTCTGAAATCTTGGGGAGGGGGAAAGAACACTGCTCTTACCTCTATTGCATCCCCATTCTTTTGGAATCTCTCCTTTTTAAGAACAAAGATGAACTGGGAAAACTCTAGCTGTCTGCTAAAATAAAAGTCAAAAGTAGATCTCCAAACACACTGATCCTTGATCTCATTACGTGAAGAGTTTATGGTGCAAACGGCTGCAATTTTCTAGTGTCTTTTAAAATCATACAGCAATATAAAACATTCTAACAAACAAATATGTGCTTTTGGAGAAGGAATCAATGTGTTTTGAAAGTCTATTGGTGTAATTTCCCTGAAGTTTTTAAATGAGCAGGCAAGGTAAAATGGTTTCAGGAGAATTTTGTTAATAATGATGTTTTGGTTTCAAGGAAGGAGACTAGAACTGTGAAGATTTCACTTGGCAATATACAAAAAAATACATAAAAGTAATGAAAATAAGCATGTCAGTTTTCTCTCCACTTTAACGCTGTAAAGAAATGTAACCAATAAAAAATGCTAGCAACTGCACAATGATCGTGTTTTGAACAGATTTATACTCTAGCTTCTAACCAACATAGGAATTAAAGCTCCAATACATATTAGCAGAAACTAAGCTGCATTTTCACACCACTCTGTGTATCTGCCCACCTTGATTATAGTTTAAATAGATGATTAAAATTTGATAGTTCTCTGGCTCTTCAAGGTGTCTCCTCAGTTTTTAGTTTATATTCCCCTCGGGATGGAAGTCATTCCTGTAGAGAGATTCAGATGATGTCTAAGGAACAATGAATTGTGTCAGTGTTTCTCTTTGTTGCCTGTTTCCCTGGAAGTATTTTTTAAACAGCAAGATCATCTGTCTGAGCTTGTTTTAGTATTTTTTTCTTTTAGTAGGGGTGGAACCTGTGCTGCTAGTACTGTTCATTAAACAAGTAAGGTATATAGTTCCTACTGGACTTAATCTGTTGAAACTGATTTTGTCACTTTTTAAACGTGCTTCGTATGTCACTGTGATAGTAAAAATAAATGTATATTTCAACCTTGTAGCTCTCAGCTGTGTTTAAAAAGCAAACACATGCCCCTAAGACTCAAAGCTTGGTGCCATGTCTTAACTAGACATTCACTGGAAATGCTACAAAACAATGAACTGAAGTCAGATGGTCCGTGATGGTGTTATGAAACTCATGTAAAAAAATACCAAAAACCCAACAAAACAAAAACCACCCCAAACCCCTCAAACAAGGAATTTTAGATTGATTTTATTGTCAAGTGAGTATGGGAGTACTCCAGCATTTAAAAATGCTCTGAAGTTTCATTTTAAAAACATGTCTTTAAAAAGACTACCTCAAATTTAAAAGCTTTTTGTTTAAATAGTGATCAAAGATGTTAAGAATTAAAGCAGATGCTGATCTGTAAAGTATTATGACACTTAAAAAAAATAGAATGCTGCTTTATCTTGCCCTTTTATGTGGTATTTAACATCAGACATGTGCACAGATTATGGGATACTCTTTCATTTGTAGAATCTAAATCTCTATGCTATTTTTTAATACTGTTGTCACTATTAAAACTCTTAATTGATTTTAAATGCGTAAGTGGTTCCAATTATTCCAGGTCCTGCTTAAATAGCGTGTATGCATAGATGTTTAGTACTTTGACTCTGTAACATGTATTTTGGGTTGGCTGGGGAAAATTTTTTTACTTCTAAATGGTGTGGAATGATTTATTCCTGAAGGAAGATGCACTGGTGGTTCCAATTCTCACCCCCCTCCCGCCTTCAGCCTGTAATTATCAGAGTTGAAAAATCAACTACTGTTGAAGTTAATCAGTTTTCATTTGTTTTGGGTGAGAGTTTCAAAGCTGAAGTACCTTTATAACAAATGATAGGGCAAAGCTTGCACAGTAGCGATCATACTTCAATAATGTAATTATACTCTAAAAATATAATTTAATAGGTGGTAGTAATGTCTTAAGCCTGTGATTACTGAATCCCTGGGAATATCCTCCTTCTAAGGGACCTATAAAAAATGATTAAGAAAAGTGCATTACTTGACAGTGGGTTTAAGGTAGCTGTGCAGTCTGTGTCCTCACTGGGGGTTTCCTTCAGTTCTGGAAACTGAAACGGATTGAAATCCACTTTAGTATTGCTTTTTTTGGAGATGCTGTTGATTATCACCACGTAAGAGCATGTTCTCTAACAGTACCCTTTTATAACCATGTTTAATAACAAAATGTCTGGTTATTGTTCCCCCGAACCTCTCTCCCGAGCAGTGCCTGTGCCCAATTCTTCCCTGCTTGTCCAGGGGAAGAGGTGTCTGGTCCATGTTCTGGTCGCTGGTGGTGTGATGGAGGGTGGAGGGAGGATGCCACTGTGTAAGGACCAGCTGCACGGCAGTGTCACAGCATGCTGTGGCCCAGACAGCCCTCTGACACGTCTCCTGGCTTTGGAACTGCTCATCAGTCACTTCACTGTGGCAGAGCCACGTCAGAATAACTGCTAGATTAACCTTGGAAGTGCATCTGAAATAACCTAAACTTTTTGCAGGGATGACTTACTCTGATTTTGAGGGAAGTGATCTTTCCGGTAGAAAGCGAAGCAAAGGTTTGAGGATTTCTAGGCTGAAAAGAGAAGCTATCTTCAGTGCCTAAAGGTGAAGAATCACTATGTACTCAATGAATGCAAAAGTCATTTTGCAATATTTTTGCTTGCCCAAATGCTTATCAGCTCGTCATAAATATATAGTCTAGTTGTTCTTAACTGCATACTTATGCAGCATATGTATGAAGCTGCTAATTGCTTAATCAGAAATTAATAGTGGTGTTATTATTCCCCCAGTTAGGAGGGTAAGTTATAGTAGATATTATAACATTGAGAGATTAAAATCCAAATTTTCAAATTCAATCTAAAGTTTAAAGTTTATTCACCCCCTACCCTCAACTTCCATTGGCATTAACGACTTGTAAGTGCCAACACATCTGGAAATTGGACCACTTGGATCTTAATTCTTACATAAGCAAGCAGAAGGTTAACAAATTTAAAAATTGCAAATTAAAGACCCAAAATGAGGATGATATAGTTATTTGGAATTAGAATACTTTTTTGGGGGGTGAGAATTACATTCCTCTCTTTAAAATGATGGTGTGACTTGTAATGAAGTAGCTTTACTCATGAAGTTAAACACTATAATGATCTTTTAATGGCACCTTAATGGCCTCTCTGAGGACTTGCACTGAAATAATTTTACCTTCTCATAATTGCACTTCATAATGGGCTGTAGCAGCACAATTTAAGATCTCCTTAATTTTTTCATTGGTTTGTTAAAATTAGCAAACTCTCTAAGTTACCGTTCTGTCAAATAGAGGAAGTATTAGATTTTTTTTTTTTGATTGTTGTATCAGGTGTATCTTCCATACCTAAATATTTTGTCTGTCTCAGTAATAATAAGTTAGAGATTTTTGTAAAATTTTATCTATTGGGTGAAATAACAATAATGTATATACTGAATTGATTTGCCAACCTTAATAACAATACCTGAAATTCAGGTGTATGAGTGACTCAGAAGCTAGGTGTCACAAAGAAGTAGATTATTACATATCCAGTGCTTATGTTATTCTGTGCAAATAGCCTGAAAGAAAGAGCCTGTTCAGCTTTGTTATTTTTGTGAAGCCCAGGTGTTGAATGGAAATAGTTCACTATAAATCTGTCATGACTTCAGTTCAACAGGCACAGCAACAGACACGCCATAATAAAAAGAAAATTTTACAATGTGTTGCTGTGTCCTGAAAGCAGTCAAATGTAATTGCTAGTGAATAACTTTGAAACTTTTAACTATGTTTTCATGTAAATGACCTCGCAGGCCAAGATTTCACCCTGAGCTTGTTCATACTTTGACAGTTTTATTTCAGTTCTTATCACAGAGATGTTAATTTTAGGTAAACATCCTTTATAAACAAACTAATTCTAATCTGTAGCTTCAGTTTTTAAAGGCAGCAGGGCCTATTTCTGAATAATTATGTAATATGTTAGCATTTATTTACTTTAATCGAGCATTTAAATGTGTTATTAGTATTCTGATATTTTATGTTGCAACATCAATGCATGTGTTACTTGGCAATGTTTAGCAGCATTTCATCCGGACATGAAATGTGTGTGTAAGTGCCGTCCAAAGAACCAACCTTGAAGGTCTCCCTCTGAGAAAGCTGTGAAACACTGGGGGATTGAGCTTGTTTGTCCGGAAACTGCATATAATTACCAGGGGCGGAATATTAAAAGCCACCAAATGGAAGTAATATCTTTTCCCAGCTATCCTGTCATCTTGTCTGATTTTCCATAATTCCAGACATGAATATCATCCAAGAAATAGGAATTCACTGGTGTCAATGCTGTCTTTTCTTTTTCCATTTCTGAATCAAGGGGATGGAAAAAAAGTTATTTGCAGGTGGGATTAGTATGTCCTAAGAAAAATACAGCACATGGGGTAAAATTTTAGCTTTTGATACAATGGCAATATATAATTCACAAATTCTCTGATAGAAGTGTCTATGAAATGTTTCTATCAGTCTTGTTCAGCCTCTTACCATTACCCATTTTTTTATAATTTACACCTTTCTTAAGAGTTCTATTTGCCAGTTTTGACTTGAAGGCTCCCATGGAGGCTCTATTAGTTGTTTATATTGGCAAAAATCCAGCTGGTTTGTATACATTAAAATTCTTGATGTATTTTTTGATTCGCTGATTAGATTTTCCTTGTGCTACAAGTCAGCTTTTGAAGTATGGAATCATTAGGTGTATTTCCAAGAGTAGATGGCCAACAAACAAGCTTAGATTAGATGTAGTAGTTCTCGTTATTAAAGCTTTCCCAAGAACATTCCCTTATTTTATATAACCAGACGGATAGCTCTTACCATAGTTGGGTTTTTGTTTTCTTTTTACAGAATTCTGTTTTACTTCTCTCGCTCTTTGCCAGCTGATAATGTTAATGTTTTATCGTAGTTTATTAGTGCTTTCTTAAAATCATTTTATAGGATGCTGGCAGCTCAAAGTACACTTTTGATTAGGTTTTTATTTTCCTGTTAATGGCAAAACCACCCAAATGAAGCTTCAAAATTAACAATTATGGAGCCTTCCTTGGGGAAAGGGCTGCTGAGTTTCTGTGGGAGGGAAGATTAAAATAAAACACACCAAATAATTGGAAATGTATTTCATAGCCATGCTTTGTATGTTAGTGCTGCCTCCTGAAGCTAAATGCAGTGCTTGTACTTAACTCAGCCTTTGCTGGATTCACCAGGGTTAAAGCTTCTTGGCATATTTGCAAATCAGTTTTCATATTGCTGACTAGTTTCAAGTAGTACTGCTAACTTGGTTAGTTAGTATTATAACTTTAAATGCTTCTGCTTGAATAAAGCTCCTTACAAAATTGAGACCTATCTTGTGATCTAATGTACTGTTCTATTTTTTTTTTTGTAAACGAGAAGTTTTTCCACCTCATTGGCTTGATAAATGTACTTGAAACATTTTAATATTAAAATTTGTGGTGGAAAAAAAATAATGAAGTGAGACCTTATGCTGACTGTCTCAGCTAATTGAATTTATTGTATTTTGCTACTTTCCATTCCCCTTGTTTCTATAGTAATGAGGGTAGTAATAAACTATCCAAATACAAACTCTTATTCAGATATTAAAGCAATAATAAAGTTAGCTCCTTTTTGTCAGTCACTAGTCCTATGCTTTATATCAGTAAGCTAATAGTGTTTTGAGTTAAGTCTGCTGCAAGAAGGAAAGTAGTGGAAATCTGTAAGTGTTGCTCAAATGACAGCATTCATATATAATTCTTACACCATGTCTAGATTAGGAAGATGGATGTCATTTCAAATATGTTCCCTAGCACACTTTTAAACATTCCTGGAGCAAGTGTTCAACACATCTGAAAATGTGTTAGCTTTATCTGGCTTAACAGAATCCTGCTGAAAAACTCTTTTTTGGGACACTTAGTTTACAAATTAAACTGGTATGCCCAAAATGGCATCTGTCACAGTCTATATAACAATATGAACATCTATTTACATCCTTCATAACTGTATGAAAATAAATTTATTAAGACTTAAACAGGTCTAAGTTAGACCTTAGCTCATCGTTTTTCCTTAACTCTTAGTTGTCATGCAGTTTAACTACATGTTTAGACAAAAGAGTGCAAAGACAGCGATCCATTCTGTAATTTCATTTCAACGTTTCAACAGCTTCTACCTTCTACTAAAACTGTAATATTTAGCTCACTATTTTAAAATGCCACTAATTGACACAACAATGAAATATTCTATATTTTCCTGTAGTTACTCTAGGAGTTTGTACATATTACATTACATTCCCACTCAAGATCAGATATTTTTCAGTCGTGCAGTGGCTTGGGGAGGTTTAGGCAAACCTGCACACGCTGATGCTTGGCTGTTTATTGCTTTTCAGCTATTTATTGCTTTTTTCCTGGCTTTCTGTTGTCTCAGTTCTATGAACTAAAGAATGTACTTGTGCGTGTGAGTGACAACTTGTCCTTACTGCTCTTGGTTAGAGATACCCAAGGGGCACTTTTAACTCTTGCAGTCCTGCCCAAAGCTGCACCTCATCCAAGTAGGGAAGCTGAAGAAGCAGCAGCAAATACCTTTTTGTAACTTCGCTGTGGGACTAACTCTGCCCTCTGGCCCGTTGACTTTCAAAGAACCTTTTAAACTACAGTTCTGAGCTTGCTTTGCAAACTAGAAAAGACGTGATTTTCTGCAGATAGTGTGGGGCTTCCATCTTTACTGTATTTTTTAGAAATTGCAGTATCTAGATATTGAGGAGATTGGAAAAGCAGTATGGTTCAGGGAGTACCATTCTCTTGAATCTATGCATGTTAGCAGATGTGACATGTTCAAATTACAGAGATTAATTCAGTTCTGCAGTTAAAAATATACAAAAAAGGAAAAAACAGGGTTTTTTTTTTAATCCTTGAGACATGTCAGGGAGCAATCTTATTCCAAAAACGGATAGGAGAAGGTCATGTCTCTCCAGCTTCACAAGTCTGTGGAGCAACCTGAGCATGCTTTGGAAGGGAACAGCATATGTTCTAGTCAAAGCGTAGTAATTCTTTGTGTGTCCTGTAACTCGGTACTGTCACACCGTCCCACGTCATCCCTGAACAGGGCTGTTTCTTAAATGCCATCTTTGTATTGAGATTAATCTAGAAGTTGGAAACTGTTTTTTTTTCTGTCGTTCATGCAGTAGGAGCCATTGACAGAGGAAGTTGGTAATTACAGAAGAACGGCACAACGTAGTTAAGTTGAGGGGGGAGATTTCTGTTATTTTAGTATGGGTGTTATGTTGACATTAACTTGAATTGATCTGTTAAAAAAGTTTTTAATTTTGTTATGCATGCTCCAGAAATTAATTTCTTGTTTAGTATTCTTGATTGGCTCTGCTGTAGTTCCTTTGTGCATGCAAATTCAAAATGCATACAACTTAATTCCTGATACTTGCTTCCAACCTGTAATTCATCACAACTGAATCTTTGTTCTTGGGTTCACTGTGCAATTAGTGACTGTCTGTTTGAATAGATGCACCTTTCTCTTTCTAAAAGTAAGGCTTCTATACTTTCTTTTCTGCAATCTAATTTACTTGGAGGCAAGTGTGTTATAGATAATTGTAGAATGACAATGGAAGAAACGTGCTCAATTGCTAATTTATCAGTCTTTGTATGCTAGATGAGTTCTCACATTACTTTGGTTACTCTGCTTACGTTGATGTGACTTTTTTTTCCTCAGAATGAATGCCTAGTTTGGATGGTTGGTAAGATAGAAGCCTTTATTGTGTCCTGTGAGCTGGCTGATAGCCTAGCAGACCCCTGAACATTCTTCTGTGGATGCTATTTACTTGAATAGCAAATGTTTACCTTCTTCTGTTTTTTTTCTCTGACCTACCAAGAGAGTTTTTATTAACTTCAATCCAAAGTACTTTATTTTCAGGGGCTGTTTTCCTGAAGGCTTTCAGTCAGAAAATAGGATCTGGAGACATATCATCTATAATAAATCTCAACTGTTATACCGTTTAGCTGCTTACATGATTTGTGAACTTCTGATCTTGAGGGTGAGGAGGTCTGGTTATATTACCTAAAATGCTGGGTGCAGTATTTTCACAACCTTCCTAAACTATACAGGAAAGGAAGCAACTTCTAAAGCCTTTATTTCCAAATATTATTAAGAATGTGAAAGAGCAATTGAATTACAACATGCCTTGGAGAAAGTAAAAAGAAAATTGCTTTTGTAAAGAAATCTCTAGTATAATTTTGTCACTTGGCTGTTTGTACCTGCCATTTTGGCCCCATATATTAATCCTAGGAGATAACTATGTAATCACCATACGTTCTATAATATGAGAGGTAATGAAATGAAAGCAGTTGATGGAAAAGAAATAGAAAGGCTATCTTATAAATAGTGAAGTACAGAAGAGTAAGAACTAGTGGTGAAATATGAACCAGCTCAACACATTGATGCCAATTTTAATAAAATTGGAAAAAATGCAATTAAACTGTTCATGATACCTTAATGCCAGAAAGGAATTGAAGAAAATGTTTGAAAAGAACTAGCTAATTTCAAAGCTAGTCTTGGCTATTTATTTCTTTCAAATATTGGTGAATTCATTAGTTTATAATTGTAGACTTAGGGGAGATAATACAGTAATATATGCCTTTTTCCTAATGACAGTAGTTGCATATTTCATTCTTTTTGGGATTCTTTCTAAAGGGACAGGATGGGCTGATTACTGTTTATAACGTGAAACATTTCTTGAATGGGTGGCAATAAGCAGACTCTAAGAAAATGCAGGCTTGATGGTGGCTTTGTGATGGTCCTTTGAATCATCTTTCCTTGGTAAGGAAATACAGTAGATTCTCCATTTTTGGGCATAACACAGCATCTCTTGTAAATTCTATAGACAGAACAGTGTTTATAACTTGGGACAGAATCATTCTGTTACAGCTGGGCATGCATAGCTCCCACCTTTTCATAATTTCTTATTTGTACAGGTGGTGCGTAGCTTGTCCTTTAATTGCCTTGTTTTGGGTTCTGCACACCCATTTCTGTTTCTTGATATGCAATGGCTCACCTTTATATGACTTTCTGTGGGCATCACCGCATCTTTAAGTGATTGCTGAAGAGCTAACTGTAAATATCAAATACCACTTCTTGCAAATAGCAAGTAGAGCTTCCCTTTTCCTGTGGAAGATGAATATTGGATCTTTAAGCTCTGAAGTTGTTCTGGGGATGCACTGCACAGTATCCTCCTCGCAGCAGGGTGCACACTGATGTATCAAAGTTACACTGAGCTAAATTCACTAGACATGAGACTTGAAGGAAAATCCCAGGCAGGTCATTTGGAACCCTACATAGGGGTGAATGCGCCTGGATGAATCTTGCACTGCACAGCAGGACATCCTTTGCCATCCTCTTCTGCTGCCTTGTTTGACTTCTCTATCCATTAAGCTGTGAAGCCACAGCAGAAGTGGCACCTCTCAGCATTATTTAAAAGCACATTTGTGGGCTCCAGTAAATTTGCACTGGACTGTATCTTGATGGAGGTCTATCATAACTCTTCTGTCTGAACTGACTGCTTGGTACTGGGCATGAACGGTGGGGTTTGGTAGCAGGGGCTGCAAGGTTCCCCTGTGTGGGAGAAGGTTGTGGGATGCCTTGTGCTGCTACACCTCGTTCCAGCTCGCTCTGAAATGGATGGAAGCAACTCACTGTGAGACAGAACTTCAGAGGAGCATCTGATGCCTCCGCTCACACACATTGAAGAAAAAGAGCGGCTGCTGAGGGCAGGGGACACAAGGACACACATGAGGAAGCATGAGGATGTGTGTGAGGACATAGAAGGCGACGGGGAAGTAAAGACACAAGGGGAAGAGTTGTCCATCTGGTGAGGAGGAGCAGAGAAAGGATGAAGAGAGTAAGGTGCAAGGAGAGGCAACAAGAAACCTCTAGGCCCTGCGATGGCCGTTGTCTGGCCAAAGGGATGAGGAAGGAACCGAACATGAGGCCTGGTGAAAACGGGGGGAGCTGGGGTAGGAATTGGGGAGGAGAAATGCTGGGCTGAAGTGGGGCCTGGGGAGGGAAGGTGCTCCCCTAAGGCCTCGTTTGACTCTTGCTCTTTTTCCCACAATACTTGAATCTGTAATTAAAAGCTTACGTTAATTGGCAATAAACTAAGTGAATTTGCTCAGTGAAGACTGCCTTGCCCACGCGGCTCTAATCGCAGAAGGCATTGCGGCACTGCCGTTACCTGAGCAGAAGGAGCTGACGGAAAGCAAAACAGTGAAGAGAAACATGGCGTTTGGTAACGTGTCCCTTGTGCACGGTCACTGCATGGTCTCATCCACCAGCATTGATTGTGTCTTCCGTTTCACATAACAGAGGGAAACGTGCAGCTTTAAGGCTTAGCTTTTTCCATTTACACAGCTTTTCTTTTTTTTTTTTAATCAAGCGGGAACTCAGAAGTGCTGTTGAACTTGTTTTACTTCATCCTTCTTGTGAAAATTGAGTTTTCATACTTAATCACTAAAACATGACAGAAAAATATCTGAAGCATGTACCACCTGTTTTTCCTTTCATCTTGATTCATTCATTAGCTTTCTCACATTAAAAGCCCTCCAAGACACAATTAACCCTTTTTTAATACTGTGAAGCTTGAAATGATCATTAAAACTCATTAAAGCAGAGAAACTTACTTTCAAAAGCAGTTTAATATTAAAATTTTCCTGCTTTCTTTTCTTGTGGATAGGGTAGAATACTTAGGGTATGGCCATCACGGTTCCAGTCTTAACTGACTATTCAAGTAATTAATGATAATTGGTTGCTTTGCATTGCAGAACTGCGCTCCGTGCTAGAAGCTACTTTGATGAAATAATCTTCTATAATGGAACGTTGTCTTCTGAGTATGGACTATATAATAATGATATTGTCAGTGAATTCTTTTTGTCCAGTAAGAAGAATATGTAATTGAAGATAAAAATACATTACCAGAAGCCTTGCTTTCTTTCTCCCCTTTACATTCTCCTGTGTTGTGAATTGTGCTGTTGCCACAAGAAAGTAAACATCTTTTATGTTTTCTGGTTTTTTTGAGTTGTTTTTGGTTTTAACATCCTTTAAATGCACAAACATGCAGTCAATTGTATTTTGGTACTAACTTCAGTGTTTTTATGTTAACATCCATGCAGGTTGAATTTGATCTCACTTTTAAAAAAGTCTTTTTTTAGTATTCTGTTAATTGCCTGGCATTATATAAACAATCTTAGAATTGAGAAATTGATTAGAATAGACAAAATTCAGAATAACCTTCTAAGCTCATAAGCAGCGTTGTTTTCATCCTGCAAGTTTTTGCAGGATGAAAATGACTAACCACAAAGAGAAGTACCATGAAGTAAAACGGTGACTTTAAAGCAATAAACTGCCTTGGGTTTACTGAGACTGCAATAAAACTATCATGAAGCACTGTCAAAGTGTTGATTTATTTGTACTGTTAATATTAGAAGTAATAAAATGTAGGATTTACTGGTATGGTTATAGCATTTGGTATCCATTTTATTAGACGACTCAACAGGTATTATATGTATCATGCAATCATAAAATATTTTATAATCTAGCTTTTACTGAAGCAGAATATTCACTGGGAAAATAGTTTTGATATTTAGCCTTCTGTCTCAGAACTGAGCATACTGGATATTTATATAGGTCATTTGTTAATAAACTTCTAATTTTATCTTAAAACTATGACAAAAAGAGCACCATGAAAAGGATGTACTTTTGATTATTGTGAACTATATTTGGTAACTGAAATTATAATTCAGATTGGTTCTCTTTTCTAAAATATATTATTTGGAAACAACTGCCTTTATCTTAAAAAATTGCTTTAAAAATCTGAGCAGGACTACTTATGATCTGAAAATATTAGCTGTTGTATACTTAAAAAAACCCTGGATAACTAGTAGAATAGAATTTTCAGAAGCATTTAGCATCAACTTAATTCTGTCCAGAAACTGAAAAATAAGAGGACTTAGACCAGTCCTTAGAAATCTCTATGTAGATGCGTGGTGATGTTCTTGTCTGCCTCCTCAGTGAAGTTACGATAAAATTCTACTTAAAATTACAAACTGATTGACAAATATGATAATAGCCTATCTATAGGTAGATGTGAAAGCTGTAATCTGCTAGGATTCCTCTTACTCGGTGGAAAGCAAGATACGATAGAGACAGAAATTTAGAAAAAAATTATTTAAAGGGAAAATATATTTGGATACATACCTGTACAGGGGTAGGACAGCATTATGAATGGGAAAGTGTAAGATGAATTGCCATTGACAGCAATGTAGACACCTCAAGAAATAATACAAGTTATAAATGTGTATTACTGATTTGTGCCTTGTTAATTAAATGCCCTAATTCTAATCAACTGTGTAGTTACTTCAAGCAGACTTTTAAGGCTTAGCAACTTTGGAATGCAAAGCTTTCTCAGCCCTGATGATTTTCTGTAGCTACTTATCAGTACATTGAAAAAAAAAGTGATTCTTTACAAAGTTGTCCTTATCCTTCTTTTTAAGGTATGGGATGCTGTAGATACTGGTTGCTGTTTAAGAACATATTCCTGTCACTCCTGTGCTGTTCGAGCTGCCCGGTGGTCATCTTGTGGAAGAAGGATCCTCAGTGGGGGCTTTGATTCCATGCTGCATTTAACAGATGTAGAAACAGGTAAAGGTCACATATGGTACATTTAAACCCCAGATTTATTGAGTATAGATAACTTTGGATCCGTTAGCCGTATTCTTTCTTCTAAAAATATAGATAAAATCTATAAATCAGAGTTAGAGTTCTTGAAAAGTGTCCTCATTAAAAAAAAAAGTATCTCAGCAATTAAGGGTAGTTGGAGATATTTAAGAAAACTGACATGTCTTTAACTTCATGATCACTTGTCTGTTGTCAGGTACTGCAGAGATGAACAGAATGTAATGTGTATTTTTTTATGGTCTGTCATAATCATCCCTTAAAGCATTTGAAGACCCTCTTAAGGCTGACTTCAGTAACATTTGTACATAAGTTTAATTTAAACATAGGCTTGTACCTCATTCTCAATTGGGTGGGTTTTAAGATTGTGCTTAGAGTTATTTGGGTGATTTTTTTTTTTCTGAATATGACCTTAATTAGGAGTATAGAAACTTAAATTCTGCTGTGAAACCTTGAGACTGAACCTGTGTTGCTTTGATGCAGTTGTGAATTTGATTTGGGATTTGAATTTTGTGACCTTAGAACTAGTTTACTGGATGCTGTCTCTCCTCATGTCTCCTTCACAAAGTGCTTCTATCAGCTGTATTTCTTCTCTCCTTTATATGTTATCAGCATTCATACAGCAGCATTCATTGGGGCTGTACATAATAGGGCACCTCGGTGTATGTATAAATGATTAGGCCTAAAATAGTACCTTCTCAACTGAAGAGACAGAATTTTATTTTTTCCACTTAATTTATTTTCAAATGTTTAACTCCTGCAAAGGTGCAATATTTTTTGGTAAGACTACAAAGAAACCCTCACAAAAATTACAAGAAGTTCTTGTCTACTAGGGTTTTCTCTTACGTCAAAGTAAGAAGTGCATTGTATTTGAATATCTGGAGAGCACAAATCCTATTCAGATGAACTGGGAAAGTGGCCAGGAAATTTATGAATATTGTTCACATGAAAAGAAGATTCTTTTTCATGCTCTAAGAATTTATTTTTCTCAACATTTTTCATACCAGAAGTATTTAAATTCATTGATGGCTGGAAGGGAGCTGTTGTAGTTTGGGAATGTAAAACAGGTGACACAGTTATGGAATACTGATGTTTCGAGAATATCCAGATTTTGTAATGGGGAAAAGAACTTTATATATCTGATGCAGTAGCAATACATTAGGTTAGTATATACCAAGTCATTAATTTTGTCAGACGACTTGTCTTTTTTATTTTCAGTCTCGTTGCAGCAACCTTCTCATTTCTAGTCTCATATATAACTGAATCTTACTAATCCAAGGGAATTTAATTTTGTCTGTAGTGCTTACAAGTTCTAAAAAGAATGGCTACTGCTGTTAATAGGATTTATAGCAGCAGAATAGATTTTAGAATAGATTTTGAAGGGACTACTCTGGGGAAAATCTCATTTTATAAAACCACAGAACAAATTCCAAAGATATGTAATTTTAATCATATACTTTAATTTCTAACATCTCTTTGACTTAACTATCCAGTAATGGGATAGTATTCTGGAATATGTTGATTGTCGTGGTTCATTTAAAATAAGGTATTTCTAGTGTTTTAGGCAATGAGAACAGTAACAAATTAT
Source organism: Limosa lapponica baueri (assembly GCA_002844005.1). NCBI lineage: Eukaryota > Metazoa > Chordata > Aves > Charadriiformes > Scolopacidae > Limosa > Limosa lapponica. The sequence goes on from KZ505840.1 coordinate 147,497, forward strand.
ATTTAGAAAGTTTCAAAACAGATAAGCTTATAAATGGCTCTTTCCTTACTGACTTGTGAGTTATTTAAGCAGTTGGAAATACCACATAAACTGTACGTGTAAAGGCAAAATGAATGCTTATAATCCTTGAAAAATACCAGATATTCATTACTGCCTTATGTCAAGGATGCAGGATTCCTTGTAGCATCTGTGAACTGCAGTTGTAATGTTGATGTTTGGACCTGAATTTCGGTGATACACGCCTCATTTGGAAAAGTGTGATATGAGTGATTGGAATTTTATTCTGATTTGCTATCCCTGCAGGCCAGTTTCTGATTTCCTCCTCTGTTGTAAAGTTACTCTTTCTTTTATACGTATCAGTCAATTCTTTTCAGAGAAACAGGACAAGCAGTTTGCCTCTGGAATCCAAATCAATTTGATATAAAAAGCCTCATTTCCATTTGAAAACCACTAAGGCAGCTATAAGATTTTGATTTACATTAGTTTACTGAATCATTCATTCCTCCTCACTCTTCATCAGTGCTGAGAAGATTTCTTCTTTGATTAACTTCAGATAGATGTTAGAACTGTTCCTTCACAGAGGACTTCTAGATACTTTTTTAGACTTTGGTGTTAATTACTTTCCATTGCTAGACTGAACTAACCACCAGTGTGTTTAAATGCCGCAAATATATGCTGGTGGGATTTTATAAATAATAATACTGTCTTTAAGGCTCTATGCTCTTGTCTCTTGTGTATGTTGCTCTGGTTCAACACTTTTCTAGTAATTTTTGCTGAAGTTTAATCTTTCTTGTCTTTGTTGTCAGTATAGATTTTATATATTACATGTGTTATAAAAATTGGTACGTCCTTCACCAAAAAAACCCTAACAGTCTGAAGACTTTTACTTTTACTAAAGACTTTTACTAAAAACTTTTACTAAACTTTTAAAAGTTTAGGAAAGGTTACAAATATAGTTTAGTACATGCATGGTGTTGAGCTGCTCAGTTGGGATTTTTTTGTCATTTTGGGTTATTTTTCTGTTAGGAACATAGTTTCTGCCCTATTAAATCAAAACTGTAGTCTAGCTAATTGTTTGTTCTGGGTCTGATGACATCTAGTTGTGAGATTCTTCAAAGGAATGCGCCAGCATTGTTGTAACAAAGAATAAATTCTCCAGGAAATTTTGTTTCTAAGCTTGGACTTAACTTTGGGTATCCCTTGACTTGGGATGTTGCATTTTCTGGGGTAATTTCTTTCTTTTCTTTTTTTTTTTTCTTTCTTTTAATCTTTATGATCTGAAAAACATCAGAATAGAAGCAAACACTGAAATCTCATTAATCACAAAGCAGAATTTTGCTTGTTGCTGGCATAGAAATACTGATGCAAGGGTAGAAGCCACATCCATGAAATCTTATCCTGCAGTTTTACATCATCAAACCTCTTCCCTTTGTCAAGTGTATTTAATGAAAGTTCTTATATATAAGACCTAAGATGCTGCAAACAGGAAAAATGGGCTGAGAGGAGCCCCATGAAGTTCAAAAAGCACAAATGCAAAGTCATGCATCTGCAATGAAGTAATCCCACACGACAGAACAGGCTGGTGCTAAACTGGCTAGAAAGCAACTTTGCAGAAAAATACCTGGGGGTTCTGGTGCAGAATATGAATCAGGAGTGTTCTCTTGCAGCAGAGGTTAACTTTGTCCCAGGCCAGATTAGCAAGTGTTTACCTACTACACAGAGAAGATGATGATGGGCTCTTCTCAGAGATGCACAGTGAAAGGATGAGAGGCAAAGGAAAAATGTAGGAACACGGGAAAATTTTGTGGCTCAGACACCAAAACAGGTTGTCCAGAGAGGATGTGGAGTCTCTGTACCTGGAGATACTCAGAACTTCAATGGACAGACCCCTAAGTAACCTGCTGCAGCTGCACCTACTTTGAGTAGGGATTTGGACTAGATGACCCCTGGAGGTCCAACCTACATGATTTGTTGGTGCTATGATGACGAACGGGGAAAGAGAAGAATTCAAGTGATTGAGGTACAAGGAGCTCACTTGTCCTCATTTGGTGAAAACAGATACTTTTGTACAAGCCACCTTTTTCTAAATTCATTTTTTATAGATTGTCACTTATTATTTTAAAGGGTCCTCCATTGTCCTAACACCAGGATGTCAAACTAAGACTTCCACAAATATACTTTTCTTGAAAACTGTGGTATGCATTCAGAGTATGTCTGATCCAAAATATGCCTAAAATGTTTAAGAAACGCGAGGTTATTCGTGCGTCATTCACGTGAGTGGTTTTGTGGCTGCAGTTTGCATGAGACAAGTCCAGTACTGAAACACGGGGTTTCATAAATATTAATAGATCCAAAAATTGCAGCTGAGCTGCCCGTAAAGATTACTGGGTATTTTTTTTTATTTTATTGTTCTATTTTATATACATTATAACTTTGTAAAAATAAAGCTTTTTGAAATGTTTCACAAATGTAATAATGCAGCAGTTTGAACAAGTGAGACTCCCTGTTTTTTTTTCATCTCTACTAACACCACACTTGCAGTCATTTTTACTAGTGATAGTTCAGCCGCTTTGTTATTTACAGACCAGTAAGTAGTGCTGTATTCAGAGAGCACTGGAAAAAAATTGCTTTTAAAACAGTTCCAGGTCAAGTACATTTGACATTTAACTTCTGTTACGTCCAGATGTGATGGAGATGCTCCACCAACTTTAGAAGGGTAATTGTATTTTTAAAATTTATTTATAACTATTTTATTTTTGGAATATATGTTTTATTCATCGGTGGTTTTTTCATTAGTCACAAATGAATTGGTACCATAGCATAGGCAGAACATTGGCTGGGTTGATACTATTTGCATATTGTAGATACTTTTCATTTCTTTAATATTATGACAGAGGGAATCTTCCAAGAAATTTTGGCATGTTTCCTGTGTTGCCAAATGCTGCAGTTGTATTTTAGTTCATGGATTGAGCTTGATTTCAAATATAACTTCCTCAGATTCATAATGGCAAATTTAAATTCCCCATTATTTTTAAACTTTTAGCATTATCATGACTAGGATATTGAATTTAAGCTGTTGGTTTTGAAGGACAGTTATATAAATATATACTGTGGTCACATAAATCTTTTTAAACCTATTTTATTTTACAGTATTTTGAGAGTTTCTTAATGGAACATTTTGTACCTCCAAGAGGATGCTTCAAATTTGCTTTTCTATATTTTCTTTTATATTATAATTTGGTAGTCCTATAGATACGAGATTATTTATGTTAATGTAATTCCATTTGTTCACACAGGAGTTTTAGTGCTCATACATAAATATCACCTCAGGAGAGCTGTGACTTTCTTCTGCTCTTCGTCGCCTTCTCTCCCAGTACGATGTAGACAGTACGTTGTTTGAATATGCATGTAAGGTTTTTTGTGACACCTCAGAAAAATA
>KZ505840.1:152290-163617 GCA_002844005.1 Limosa lapponica baueri
AACACTGAAGCTGGATTTCCCAAGCATGGGGCTAGGTTCTGTTACAGCATGGGAAACAGCAAATTCTGCTCATAGTAGTAAAACACACTAGATAAAGTTTCTATGGAAAGGGGCTCAGAGTTGAATTCATTGTTTTAACGTACTGAACTGCATGAGCTATTTTGCCCCACATCACATGTTCATCTTTCAGGTGGATATTTTTCCAAAGTTTGTGAGGTTCTGAACGATGTCTGTTGATAGAGGTTTCATAGTTGTGTAGAAAACGGGCCTCAGCACCTCAGCCCTGCAGTCCTAATACCTAAAAGGGAAGAGTTTAAGGGATGTATGCATATAAGCGTTAGAAAGTTCATTTTGCTGGGTTCAGGCATGTTTGTATGGCAAGCAGTCCGATTTAGATTCTGTGTATTGTGCATAAATTTCAGTTCTAGCAATAGGAGGCTTTCCTTGCTGCACTGTTGCGATCCTCCTCTTTTGAGTATGTTGTCTGCTGCTTCTTTGCTCCCATGCTCTTTTTTTTTCCCCATTCCAGCCTGTTTCTTGTTTTCTGTGACATGAGAGTAGAATGAAATTCATATATGCATCTAATAACAGCAGACTCTTCAGAACACTGTTTACTGAGCTTCCAAAAAGAGACATTTGATTCAGTTTCACCTGAGGGAGTGAGAGAATGAGAGAGAGTTGTATTTCGAAGTATTAATTGGAGACCCTGAGATTTTAAGATTAATGTCTCCTGATTGCTTCTCAGACCAGTCAAAAAACTAGCATGGTTAATATCTGCATCAAACAGGTTAAAATAGGAAAAGGAAGGGGTTAAAGAGTATAGAGGTGAATGAGATGCTCAAGTTGTTTGCATTAATTCAATTTAGTATTACATTGAAATGTAGAATTCATAGAATGACACTGTAATGATCTCAGTACTAGGAGAGTTTTTGGACGAATTGCAGACTGTAGAAGACAAGAAAATGGCAAACATAGTACTGCTCAAAACACGAGGAGATAGAGCAGGGAATTAGAGAATTTCAGTTTCTGGAGAAAATAGTGAGCAAATGATTGAATTACGTGGAGGTAGCTGGGGATGAGATTGAAAGAAGGACTAAGTAATAACAAATTCTGTTAAATCAATCTTCTTTCTGTGGAACAGGTAACAGATCTTGTAGTTAGTAGATTAACTGTGTCTTGAATTTAGTGCACATCTTTTTTGATTGTGTCTTACCTGGCTTTCTCATCTCAGGCTAGAGCGTTTGTAAAGAGCGCAATGGCAAGAGAAATGTATGCATTATAGAAAAAGCAGTTTTCAGAAGTCTTGTGGAAGTAAAAACAGGTCTCAGTAAAGTCATTTAAACAATTAATGTTTGTTGGAAGGTTAGATGATGAGTTCCACTGGATCACTTATATATATATTTAATGCCATTTAGACAATAGACTTTATGAAGAACTATGCCTTGATGCGTACTTTGTGAATCTGTTTGTCAGGAATAGTACAGGTAGGCTGCAGTTTTGCTAATTTCAGGCTACAGTACCATTAAAAACTTGCTCACAGAGTGCTTATTAAACTAGGTACTAGTAGGAACCAAACTCCTTGGGAGCAAACTGACTAGTGAGGCTGCATGGGGAAATTCAGTATTTTTCTCAAGTGCTGTGGATGCTTTTCTAAAGGCTGCAAATGATGCCTGGTAGTGGTGTACATAAGACCAATATCTTGTTGCTCCTATAACTGATGATTTTAATACTTTCTTCCTTCCCTATGGAGTCTTTTTTTCTTTCTGTAGCTGTTGGGGTACTGAAAGCTCACATGGTGACAGATGGTCACTGTTGCATATAACTTGTAGGGAGGGCCTCTGCTGCCCTTGTGACTTTTTTTCTCTGGGGAAGGAACTTATGGACTACATTAAATCTTTCACTCAGTAGTGACAGAAAGGCCCTTTAGATCTTGCATGGGTACTGAGTGGAGAAACCATTAAAAAAGAACAAAAAAACCCTACAAAAACCTGTTTTCACATAGAAAAATACTCACCTCTCCCTTCGCTCCCTGCAATCCGTTTTCCCAGACGCTGTTAGCTTGAAGAGCACATGTGACGAAGTAAAATATCTCTCTTCTTTTCTTTAAAGCGAATAAATAAATAATTTGACAAGTCTTAGCTTCTTGACTGTATAAGTTGAGTTCAGCAGATGGGGAAAATGGAACTGATGACATAATCAAATAAATTTGCTCCAAATCATAAAATAAGCATTAAAAAAAAATCTATACGAATGGTTTTCTGAATTGTTCGCCTCACAGTAAGTATTTGCACCCATCACTAATGTTTTTAGCTCAAAGTATTTTCAGTTAAGAAAGTCTATCTTAAGACAACTTTCACTTGCCAAAAATGTAGATTAATGAATATCTTAAGAAGCTTTTGTCATAGTATTTTAAGGATTCTTTTTGACTTCTGCAGTGCCTTCTTCACTGTGGCTTAAAGCAGTAACTTTATTTAATGTAGATCTTTATATGTGATATATAGAATATAAAGTACAGTTGAAATTGTGGAACCAAGTAAATGTATTTATCTTATTCCATGCCGCTGTTTCAAAAAAGATATTTCAGTGAATATACATTAATATCATGAATTTGTTAGCATGAAAGGAAGCAGCGGACTGTGGAAAAAGTCTTATAAATTAACCTAGCTGAATTCTGTTGCCTTTGAAAGTGTCGACAATCCAATTGATACTAACCACAGGATCCTGCGGAGATTGGTGTACACAATTAACTGTCGGGAACGGTGTATCCATGGGAACAGCTATTGCTTTCATATTGCCTCCATGGTATGCAAATTATTTCCTGTTTTCAAGAAGAAGTTTCACTCCTACCCTCACAGAAAGATAAGAAAACAAGTCAAGAGTTGTAGTATAGTTTGAGGTGTGGTATTTCTGTACATATAATATTTTGTTCTGGTTACTTTTATCCCTTTGAAAGAAAGACTATGGCTACTCTGTAGGGAAACATTTAGCCACTAGTTTTGTAGATTTAATCCTGCATGTTGACTGAACTGGGACCTTGGCAGAGCTCCTCTTCTTTGTGTGGGAAACCACTTGATCTCTCCTCTCAGTAGGAAGCATTCACTAGTGTAGAGACCCATGAGCAGGAGCAATTTTACATAGATAGAAATTAGCGAGTTCAATCTTGTAGTTTCAGTAAATCAGAGTATCCCCAGATACTTGAAATGTGTTAATATAAACATATTCACCTTTGACAACCTTGATTTTTTTGAAACTCGGTTGGAATGAATAATATATTTCATTTTCCGCTCAAATTTTAATCTCCACTTCTCACTTTATTTTAGGGAAGCAGATATTTAGCAGCAAAAATGAATTTAGGATCAGCGCACTGAAGTTCCACCCTACAGAGTCAAATATTTTCATTTGTGGAGGGTTCAGCCCGGAAGTTAAAGCTTGGGATGTAAGGACTTCAAAGGTAATGGAAAACTTTTTTTCTCTTTTTATTTTAGGATATTTCCCAGGTTGGACGAGCTGTACATTTCTAAGCTGCTAGAGGTACTGATCTTTTGATGAAACGTTATTCTGAAGTATTTTGTATTTCTCATTGATTGAGTTGCCATTTGTTGCTACGTACCTCTGTAATGTTTTTGAAGCACAAAGAGGAACATTGTACACAAAAAATATGGGGGTTTTGGTTTATGTAAATATGAATAGCATATAATTGAATTAAGTAAAGTCAATAGCTCACATCAGGACTGTGAAAAAGGCAGTTATGTACTAGGAAGCAGTACAGTTAATTTGGTCTTCAAGCTCTCAGGTGTGGGTCAGGGTGTGTGTTCCTGTACCTTTTGTGTAGAATACTGGAGTAATTTTTACATTTGTGAAAGGCCACAGGGAGGCACATGTAGCCTCTGCCTTTACTTTATCCTGAGCCATGCAGAACGGTGTGTTCCCAGCTGCCATTCAGAGCTCAGGTAAGACCAGTCCTGTAATCTGCCAGTGGAAGTGTAAGGCAAGCTGACATCCTCATGCACAGAGCAGCTCAAAGAGCAGCAGTGACTGTAAAGTGAGTAGTTCTTTGTTTTCTGTTGAACTTCTATGTGGGTAGATCCTACTCATTGTAGTTAGCCATCTGTTTGTTCTTGAGGGTGACAGAAGGGATCTGAAAAAGATGATTGCTTATCCAAACTGTCTCTGACTTTGGTGTGCTAACAATAGAATAAGGTGTAGGATCTATTCCGCAGGCTTCTGTCACATTAATAAATTCTTACAAGAAAAACATTAGTAAGTACGTATCAAGGGTGCTAAGTCTGAGGCTACTCTGAAGATAAATTTACTGTGAGTTTCAGAGTTATTGTCCTGGTTTGAAGTGAAACAGAACCAATTTTCTGTTCTGTAATTTTACATTTTAGCTAGGCCTCTTCTAACTCTCTGAAATTAATGGCATATTGTGGAGAAAACTGCTCATTCTCGGTGATAAGACCAATGTTTTTGCTACATGCCAAGGAATGGTATGCAGAGAGGCCCTTGCTCATACTTATTGCTATAACAACCAAGGTCAGCCAATCTCATTATTTGCCCCATTAGAGGGTCAGAAATGGAAAAGATGTAGAGGGGTCACATCTGTGGGGAGGAGCGGACAGGACAGGTGACCCAAACCTGACCAACTGGGGTATTCCATCCCATCTGCCCCATGCTCAGTATAAAAGCTGAGGGATCAAACGGTCAACTCTCTTTCTTCAATGGCCAACGTCCGAAGAGGACTCTGTCTGTTCATCTGCCTTTGATCCCGATCCGTGTGTTCCTGACTCCAGAGCTGGAACCCAATTCCCATCAGTCACTGAGCCCAGTCTGGGACTTCCCCAGTGCCTGCCGGTGACGTGATTGTCATCCTGGGAGCTTGGTATGGTTTTGTTTATATTGTATCTATTTCATTATTTTCTTCTTTTTTATTTAAATATTAATTCTTCATTAAAGTAGTTTAGTTCATTCTAAAATTCTAAATCTCCTTCTCTCCTCTCTTTTGAGGGGCAGGAGAAGGCCATCTGTCAGTCTGGTTTTGGTAAATTTGGCCAAAACCAGGACAGTTACAGTGTCAGCACAAAAACCCTTCTATGAAGTCTGGGATTTATTTCATCCATCATGTTTGTGTGGTGGCTAGTTTTCCTTGATAAGCGTATGAAGAGATACTCAAAGCATGGTTCTATGAAGGAAGGTGATTACAGTTTTAGATTGCAAAAATCATAAATACTTATGATAAAGAACACCTATGTAACTTTTTTTTAAAGTGATGAGATTTGCCACAGTAACTCTTCCTTCCCTCCCCCTGCCTCACACTGGTATACAGTACTCTGGCGTTGTCAATAAGTGATTTTGTTATACTGTCTTTAGTGTGGGTATCTTATAGAACATGAAAATATATATGACACAAATAGGAAATAGTACCAGTTCAAAGGGTATTCATTCCAGATAATCAGAAGTAACTCTGTAAATTTACTGCAGAACAAAAACATCATTTTTTTTTTTCTGGCAGGGGGCTGGCGAAGGAAGACTAATAGAAGTCTTCTCCCCTGAACACCAGGGTCAGTGATTTCGTGGCATGGAAATGAAGTAGTGAATACCGTTGTTCTCTCTTGAGATTCTCCTAACAGTAGACCTTAACTGAGGGGAGGAGGAGTTGAACACTTAGCTGTCCTTTTTAACATAAAAAAGCCATTGTATGTCATGATAGGGTGAACTTCCTTTAAAAAGTGCTTCAGGAACTAAATGAGTATCATCTTTTAAGGCTTAAAGATTGTTGACTGTAGTGTCAAATTTGAGATATTTGATCCTAGTCAAGGAGAAGATGGCAGATGTAGGTGACAAAACATTCTTTCTGAGATTTTCTGACTTTGTGCAATAAGCTTTCCTGTAAATGATATTGTAGCAAAGCCTGATGATAGTCTTAGTTGTGTGCAAAGCCAGAGCCATTCTCTCTTTCACCCCCTATAGTTGCTTTATGATGGATTTTACACTTGTGTATGTCTTTGAATCTTGAAGATGCTTGTAAAGATGATTTTTCTCTAGATTTGAAATCAACTGTGATTGATGGGCACGTTAATGCCGCATATGGCCATACCTCCAGCTTGCATATGTCAAAGGTGCCCAGTCTCTACAGATGGAAAATGATAACTGATTCTGTTCTATAGTAAAAATAACCAAAATGGCTTGTTGCAAAAATGTGCCCATCTGAAAGGCAGCTCGCTGTTGGGTATAGCTATGGAGGAATATGGTTAGAAATCTTGCATAAATGGTAGGAGACAATCTAGAATATTGATAATGGTGAAGGCACTATAGTTTCAAGGAAATAGAAGATTCATTTACCATGGATATTTACAGTTCAAGGGTTATACTTGAATGAGGGTTGTTTTTCTTTTTTTGCCCACCCATTAATATCTTCTGTAATTCTGATAAAACTACCAGTACCTGGTTTGAGATAATCTTCTGGTATATTTTATATCTGTAAACTATGTCTGGCAAAATCGCAGAGGAAAACTGCAGTTTTCATTTACCATTGCGCAGCTGTAAGAAACAATAGTTATGCTTGGGGTCACTTTTGTGTAGGTTGCAGGGGATCATGTATAAGCTGTGCGTGTGTCAGCGTGCAGAGCCAGTGGTGAACACTTTAGGTGACAAGGTGACAACATCTGATTCATTTCCAGAGGACAGACACCCTGAAAGCCATTTATGTCTATGTAGAAGTGAAATGTGAATACTTAACATATTATTAATTTCACTGTACATTCAGCCTAAAACAGCCCTCATGTTTTCTGCTAATTAGAGAGTATATTATCTTTATGAGATTCAAACTTTTGGGTTTTATCTTTATGCTTTACTACTGTGGTTTTTTTGCCTCCTTGCTTACTGATCTAGGTATGGTGCCTTTTTCAAAGGCTACAATGGGGGTAATTTGTCTTTCCATGGCTCATCCTCTGTCCACTATTAATACTGTTACTGAAATAGAGGGTACTCATGATTGTTACCTTATGATTTATTTCTTTTTGACTGAGAGCATTGCTGTTGTGTGTGATATGTCACAACATCGCCCACTGTGACATCCTTTGATCTCATCTTATGACGCAATTCCTCAAAAGGCAGTGCTTTCTGTGGCCAGGATGCTATATACAGCAAAAATGAGACTAGCAGAATAATGCATTTTTATCTCAATGACTAACCACACTCTCATTTTGCAATGCTGAAACTCCAGCTTTGGAACCTGCCTTAAAGAGCTGTTGATCACTGAGGAACCCACACTGCTGTTGTCTCACTGCAGGACACTTCAGTGCTGAGAAATATTGTGGGTACCTCTATTTCAGTAACCTGATGCTAATGAAGAGGTAAGGGAAACATCCCACCATATTGCAAGAGCATAAATAAGTGATTGAATGTGTATTCTGACAGGTAAAATAGGATAGGTTCTAGGCTTGGTAAAACAAACCCCCCAGCCTGTTTCTTTTGCACAGATCCTGTTCTGGGTTCTCTCTGGAAATTTTTAGAAGCTGTTACAGGCATTGTTCATTAGGAAACGATTATATTAATATAGAACTTCATCAGTTGGAAAACTAGCCAATTAAGTAGCGCATGAGGAATATTAATTTCAATAACGAGCAGAGTCTAATCACCTTAGAAAGTGGAATGCTTTGATTTAGCCTGGTAACAGATATTGATCCTTTTTTGTTTGTTTATTTGACATGTTTGCTCATTTGAAAACCATTATTTTGTATTTACTGTGTTTGTCTAAAGCAGCAGTGCGGTTTACTCTCTTACTCTGAAACATTTCCAAAAGGGGGAGAGAGAGTTTTTATTATCCTTTGATTTATTTTTTTTTCCCGTCTGAGGTAGCTGTAGCTCAGTGATGGGTGTACTGTTAGACACGTATATTTGTATTAGTTTTAAAATTTTAAGTACTGTATGTGTGTACTGAGTGCATATGGAAGGTCATAGATGAGTGGAGAAAAGGGGGAAAATAAAAAATCTGATTTGATTGCTTATGGCTTCTTCTTGCAGAATGGCAAGTATCACCTATGCATCATTTCTGCAAAATAACGTAGTTCCATTTCAAACTCTCAGCCACAGAAGGGTGGCATAGGGTTGGTTAGGCATGAATCATCAGTGTTCTCAGTATCTCATGTCTGATTCTTCCTAGCTTGGGGGATTTCAATGGATTATTCAGGAATTCCTGCTTCCACTTATATTGTTAACTTTATTCCCAAGATAAAACAAGCATGCTTTCAGTCTTTTCCATCTTACAAAGCTATGGCCGTATTCAAGACTGGATAAAGTGTCCTGGCCAATATTTTGAAATTTATCCTTTTCTAACAAGTGCCATTTGCTCTTAACTGAAATAGATGTCTGAGGCCTCTTGCCATTTCGTTTTAGTTTTGATGCAAACAACCTTAATATCTTTCAAGTGCTTTCATCCTAATTCATTACAAGATTTTCCCGTTTTGCCTGTTTTTTCAAGTGTGTTAACCTGTCATTCAGCTTGGAATGAGGCGTGGGTGAACTAATGATTCTTTTTGTTCCCATCATCATACTCCTGATAGCCTTTTCAGGCTTTGCAGCTTATTTTGTCAATAGATTGAGCACCCTAAATCAAGAGCTTGAATCTTGTTACTCATTGCACATTGAAAACTCAATATCAGCATTCACTGGTAATTCAATTTCAGAGGTCATTCGTTAGGATGTACTCCTGTGCTTTAACAGGCTCTCCGCTTGCACATCTTAAATTTAACTATGTGAGACAAAATGATAAATATATCAGGAAATGAGGTAACTTTTTGGTGGAAATACAGAGCAAAGCGTCACAGAGAGAATGACTAATAGCAAAAATATTGTCCAATTACGCATACATCTGCAGTGGTTGAAATGGGCCGCTTTATGCCAGTATGCCACATTGGTGCTTTCTGCTGATGGAAAATGACATAGAATAGCTGATAGTGGTATTTTTCCAAATTAGATTTTTCCAAATCTTGCTTTTATTTTGATGGGCAGCTAGTTTTTATCAGGAACATAAATTTATGAGCATAAATTACTAATATTTATGTATTGAATGTGGTATAAAAATTGGATTTCTAAGTCCCCAGAGAAAATGTATGAAGATAGGTTTGAGGCAGCCTTTCAGCTACTGAAACATTGAAATGTACAGTAGGCTATTAATCAGAAAGGCAGATATATATAAAAAAAAGGAGGAATGTTGAAAGACATGTATTGCTATCCCTGTTCTGTTGAGCAAATAGGCAAAATGAATTCAAATGTAGCATTGGGTACTGAGAAAGATAAAGAATGAAAGAACAATATGAGAGTTAAAATCTTCAAGATAAAGCTAAGCAATATACTTCAGAGAAATGAATGGATGGAACAGCTTGTTAACTGCTCAGTGAAATGTAAGGGATACAGGCATCTCAAAATTACAGAGACAAGTAATCAAAGCCTGAAAAAAAAAAGAAAGAATGAGAGGCAGTTGAATAGCATGTAGAGATTTATTATAGTGGTGTTTCTTTCTCTGTGTGTTAAACCCAGTTTTGTCTCTCCGGTGAAGAGATTATTCTGGAGATCTTATATTGCAGTATAACTGATTAAATTTATGAAACATTTTGAGAATGTTTATAGAGACTTTATGAAAAGACCAGAAAACTTGGAAGTAAGCTGCTATGTTTAAAAAAAGAGATCGCTGCAGTGTTGACTGAGGAGAGAGCATCATATTGAACAGCCCTCATGGGATCTTTGGACCTCAGAGCTGAACCTAGAAAAGCTTTGTAAAAAGGTCTGTAAAAAGAATTGTGCAATAACACTGAGACCTTAAAGTAGTTATGTGTTTTAGAAGTATTTCCTTTCTCTGAGCTGTGGAAGAATTTATTCAAACATTCAGTTGAATTACACAGTCACTCTCTGTTTTGGCTGATGTACATTAGCTTTCAGACAGGAGATAATATATGTTCCAACCACTTATTCTACCTGAAATTTTAATATTCCTTGAAATACCAAAGAGAACAAAGGATTGAGACTCGTATCCTTTAGCTCAGCAATGAAGCCTTTATTGTGTTCCAAAAGAAAATATGACTACAGCTAATTTATTTTTCTTTTTAATTTGGATTTCTAAGCTTCCACATTTATAATATCAGAGCAAGACTACAGGTGTAACTGTCTTGTCCTGATAGTACTTTTAAAGGAGCTAGAGTTCCTTATATCATAAATCTTTTCAGTTCAGCCTGAGAATTCACTTATTTACAGGTGTCAGCAAGGTTTGCATAGTGTAAAGCAGGGATGCTAATAACTCTGCTGAAAGGACATACAGCACTCAAGAGCTTGCATCTGAATGTATTCATTTAAATTTTCTAAATGTATCCATATAATTATTTTTGAGGTTTGCATATTTTACCTTTTATTTACATTCTGCTTTGATTGAAGAAACTCTTAACATTTTGTAAGCATTCAGGAACTGTTTCTTTATCATGTGCATACAGAAATGCAAGGAACTCTAAAGGTAGGGAGATCTCTAACATTTTTTGGACTCTGTTAAGAACAGAGGAATAATTTATTCAGCTGTTGGATGTACTCTGTTTTTCATCTCCTGTCTGTTGATGTTCATGTGCTCTGTCTCACAAACCACCGAGGCCCACTGGAGCTTTGCCAAGAGCTCTCTGCTACAGCTGACAGAACAGCAAGTCCTGATGAAGCACCACGCAGTAATCGGAGAGGGAATAAGTGGAAGGCGACAGGGCTGTGGCTGTGATCTCTAAGCAATACTTGAAGCTCTTAGACCTCCATAAATGCAAATCCACTGCTTATGTTAAAGAGAGGAAGGGCATCAAGCAGTGGAGACCCAGTAGCATGACCTGACAAGGCCATGGAACAGAGTTTGAAGGAAAGATGAGTTAAGGATGTAAGTGAAATAATAATTTTTAAAAAATAGTTAGAAGAGTGAAGCAAAGGTAGATTGTGTGAAGCTTGCTTGATGTCATTCTATGATTGACACTCTATGAGATTGTTCAACCTGGAGAAGGGAAGGCTCTGGGAAGACCTTATAGCCCCTTCCAGTACCTAAAGGGGGCCTACAGGAGAGAAGGGGAGGGACTCTTTATCAGGGAGTGTAGTGATAGGACGAGGGGTAATGCTTTTAAACTGGAAGAGGGGAGATTTAGATTAGATATCAGGAAGAAATTCTTTACTGTGAGGGTGGTGAGACACTGGAACAGGTTGCCCAGAGAAGCTGTGGATGTCCCATCCCTGGAGGTGTTCAAGACCAGGCTGGATGGGGCTTTGAGCAACCTGGTCTAGTGGGAGGTGTCCCTGCCCATGGCAGGGGGTTG
>KZ505840.1:181717-197890 GCA_002844005.1 Limosa lapponica baueri
TTTAAGTACTGGAAGGGGCTATAACCCCAACTCTCTCAGCCTGTCTTCATAGGAGAGGTGCTCCACCCCTCTGATCATCTTCGGAGCCCTCTCCACTGGTCTTGCTTGCAGCCAGAGCCCAGAGCTTTTTTTTGGCCCGTACTGTGCCTATTTATAAAAAAACAGCATAAATTTGCCCTGAGTTTGTGGCTGTGCTTGCAGGACAACTCTGCAGCAGTTTAGTTTTCAATTAGTAAACTCTGGCACAGCTATCGCAGTCTGGTCACGGCTGCTTCAATGGCAGTTGAATTGAGAAATTCACCCGAGGAGCTGTGTACTTCCTTGGGTAATTGGCATTTTGAGAGCATTACAGAGAAGGCAGTAGAGACATTGTATCATTATTAAAATAAAGACAATGCTTTAGGGATTCCAGCATCTGATATAATTTACATTTGGACCTGCAGCCAGTACTAGTGCAATTTTTAATAATATTTTTGTTAATGATGTATAGAATGTTTTCCTTGTTTTTCGACATACTAGCTGAACTACAACGTTAATTATGCACCTTTAGAGGTTTTTGCTATTTGGTGCATTTTGAATGCCCTTTAGAGAGGGAGGTTTGCAAGTGAGAAGTCTGACAAGGTTCCTCTGAGGGAATTGGCAATTTCTCCTCTTACTTTTACAGTTGCTTATATTAAATTGTGTGCTCTCTTTGGTGCAAATGAACTAAATACCATTGCAATAATGGAACGTGCATCCCTTTTTGCAAAATAAAAATGTAGCCAGGACCTGGTCAAAACAGAATCCTTGACTTAAATGCTTGCATTTTAGCCAATATTTATGGGTCTTTAACATCAAAACCCCGTGTTCAAATTTGGATGTGCTCATGCAAATACTTGACATGCAAAGTGGCCTTTGGAAATGGTGTTCCACAGGATGAAAACTTAATTCCTGCTCCAGCGTGACTGTTTGGTGGGTCTGGGCTGTGGCACTGGAGGGATTGCTTTTCTGTTCACGTTACCTTGCCACAGGAATGGGTAACAGTTAGCCCTGAGCTGACTTCCTTCCCTCTCCCTTTTCTCTACCCTCCCATTTTCCATATATTTTAAAGGATGCTGAAACATTCCCTCGGGGACTGCAATCCTAAAAAAAAAAAAAATGAGGATATTGACCTTTTGCAATGTGTTTTAAACTGCCTTTTACTTAGGTGTCTGTCAAGGGAGACCTTTGAGAGAAATCATATTCTTCACAATCTGCACTGAGATCTGACGGTAGCATTTTTATTCAAGTTAGGAAGCCTATCTAACTTTCCACCAAACTTCTCTAGTTTAATAAATTCCCATTAGTTTTGCATTAATTATTTCTGAACCTGAGATCTTCTTTCAAGGTGGCAACTGTATGAGGGAATACAAAATAGTTTTGTAAGAGAACTTGTCAAAGGAAAATTTTGGCAGTAATTTGAGTAAATTATGGCAAAAATATCAATGGACTCTTCAGATATTTTCTAGAGGGATGTTATTTTTCTTCATAACATAAGGGCTCATCATTTGCTCCTGAAATTAATAGCTCTGTTTTTATTTTTAGCATTCATAATTAGACATTAATTTGCTCTCTGAATGCTTACATTTCAAATTCTGCAATCATTCCCTTTTGAGCAAGTACTACTCTAAATCTATGTGAGAAAAATTCATGACGATTAAGTACATTTGAAGTGTTACTACATTATGTGGGTGATTTATTTTTATGTTCATGCGGGGCACAGTCCCATCCATGTTGAAGTCACTGTCAGACATGGAAGACTCAATAGGAATTCCAATCAAGGCTTCCACGCAACGTCACTGCTCAGGTCTAACCCTCACAAGCTCCTACACAAACCTCTTCTTTCTGCTTTTAAATATAACTTTTACCACATATCTCAAGAATTGTTTAAATTGCCCCATGTTTTCTTGCTATTTTTCCCCTGTGCTTCTGTTATTTCTCTGCTTGTCAGTCCTTAGCGGCCCCTCAGGTCAAGGACTACTGCATCGCTGAATGCCTTTAATGCTCCCTTTCCATCATGGGCACAACCACAAAGAAACCTGATGTTGGAAGACTTTCAGCCATCAGTTTTATCTGGCCTGCAGAGAACTGCTAAAGTGTGGTGGTGGTAGCTGTGGCTGGGAAGTTATTAAGCACATATCAACACAACAGCGGCATCGTTGATCTCTCTATTTTGAATGCCATCTTTCATCAACCAAATAATATGATGATTTGTGAAAAAAGGCATACATGAAACAAATTGTTTTCTGTTTGTCTATGGGTGGTACCTGGTCTTCCAGCAGCTAGACTTTAGAACAGTCTGTCATCCAGGCAGCTGTTTAGGAACATTTTCTGGTGTTATGTATCAGTGAGATGATAAAGCTTGTTTTTCCTTTGTCACCTCTTTGACCTATTGATGCATTTAGGACAAAGATGATAGGCTTGAACCACTTCTGCTTTCTCTGTGTAACACACTATAAAGGTAAAAAGCACGTTTTCTTTTTATTAGATTGGTTATGGGACAGGAGGTCCTGAAGTTTTGTTCACAGAGGACCACTTCACAGGAAAAGACATCAGGGTGAGAAACGCATAACGCACTTACAACTTCTCTCTCCAACATCCTAGGAGACCCCCAGCCGTGGGATTTCATTTCAGATCCCTTGTGATCAAAGGCTGTGTGCCAGAGCAGTGCCCTCTTAGAAGCAGAGACCCAGCTCTGTCTGAGCAACGTGTCATCTCTGGAACTGACGGCTTTTGCATGGCTCCTCACCATCGTGCAGACCCCTGCAGAGGGAAGGGGGAGCCAGGGGAAGCTGGAAGGTGCACTGGACATGAGTTTTGCTGCAGAAAGGCTGACACCTTTGAATGCTCAGCACTCCCCTGCATCCTCAGGTAGCTGAAATACCCTTGTGGCTGCTACGGGGGAGACAGCCTCCACGGGGCTGGTGGAAGTTGTTTATAATTGAAAGCCTCTCTGCTGTATTTGGATAGGATTTCTCAAGCTGTACTTTGGAAATTGCTCTTACAGGGGTTTGGAGGATTTGGTAGCAGATGTTTTCAAAGGATGTGCAGGCCCTCGACTAAACATTTGGCACATGTCCATGTGCAATTGCAGAGAGAAGTCTTGCTGGCATTGGTAATCCCCACGAGTCACATAGTCTACAGGGTCCTAAAGCGCAGGTTTGCAGTGAGGTATTTACTTAAACCTCTAATCGAGAGGTTTTCGGTTTGGCCCGTCCAAGCCCGTGACGAAACTGTCCCTTTGCAGAGATGCTGGGAAACAGAAGAAACCTAGGATTTAGGGAAGGAAAGCACACTGCTGTGCACTTTTTTATTGCAGCACTGTTTTCAGGAAGTGTTTTGAACACGTTAGTGCAATAAATAAAATAAGTAGAGCTAATAGGTTGTCTTGCACCTCTGTTATGAAGAGGGAAATAATCAGTAGATCTCATACTCCAGGAGGCTGAATGCATCAGATGTCAGCCTGACATAATGAAATCTCTGCTGTGGGCTGCACAAGAACCACTCCGCAACTGGCAACCCCCTCAGGTAGGAATGCCTTCTGCAAGGACAGCATTTCAGGGGAATGAGTTCCTCATCTTTCAAAGAATTACACTACTTAACTGACACATTTGTTCCTCACTGTAATGTAATTGTACAGTTTTCCATACTGATTATTTTCTATCTTTAAATTAGGTTTTTATTTGTGTCTTAGCAGCGTGCATTTAATATCTCTTCTGTGGCTGGGGTAAGAAATGTACATCTAGCTTTTATAATGCAGCCAATATTCTTCTTAGGTTTCAGATCAAATGCTCTTGCTGTAGGGCTGAAACTCATCTAAATTATTAATAGAAAGTTTTTAACTGTAAGGAAATTGTCATAATTTAAGTATGAATAATGCGTGTAAGTTCGCAAGCTTTATGGTAGAAAATATCTTCCTCCTAATCAGGATGTGGGTATACATGCAAAGATAAATGAGTGGCCCAGCAAAAGTCTCTGCTATTTTTCTAGGTAAACAATACAATACAGCAATCAAATGGAAATTCATTTGTTAAATAGAATACAGAGCAGGTTACTCTAGCTGCTGGAGGGGTTATGCTGACAAGGATCAAGATGGGTAGTTTATCTGCAGTTTGTATTCTAATTTGTCTAAATTTCCTGAATAATTCTAATGTGATTCAGATGTGTAAGGTAATTAAATGTGACGTTTCACAGCCAGATAGCACAGTCTGTATCATCAGTAGGTTTAAAATGAGCCCTGAAGCCTTTATAAGATTTCGTGTGTGGGATGTCCCTAGGATGGCTAGAGGCCGGAATTGAACGTACTGTAAATAAACTATGGCATGAAAACTTTCACTAGTGCCCAGAGAGGACAGAAAATGCTGATGAATGTCAAAATGATAACATTTGAATGCAGTGGGTAACTCCTGCGTGACATGCATAGGGCTGGAGCAAAGAAAAATTGATTAATTCAGCCAGCACAGTGAGGGAAAAGCCTGACTCTGACACCACCATTAATTAGGGAAAATTTTCAGATGGTATATGTTTTTTTCATCTTTGTTCTGCATTTCTGAGGAACTGCTGCCCTGGTGCCCGCTCTGCTGATGCGGGGCTACGACACAAAGAGACACAATTATTTTCTCAGGTCTACCCTGTGAGCCTGTGGGAAAGTTCAGGACTGTTTCTTTCTTCATTTCCAGGCTCTATTGCCTGAACAACAGGCAGCAGGCTCAGCAATAATAATGGTAAATCTAACCATAGCCTGGATCCTGAGGGTCTGGGAGGTCCCCGGGTTTGGCTGCTGTTTTCTCCCTTGTTGATGTGTCTCACTTCATTCTGTTTGTCATTGTACAATCTTAGGTAGGATTGTATAACCCAAGACATGAAATGTAAACATGCCTCTCTCTTGTGCTCTTGCCTTTTTTCCCTTTCCCTTTCCTCTTCTTTTTCCCCCAGTATTCACAACTGTGCAGTCCCCTCGTGTTATGACCCAAATGTCAAAATCTGCCCGGGAAGCCTGTGGTACCTTTAGCACTGATGTTGCTGTGTGGAGTACAACAAATGTTACAGCACCTGTATAGCAACCAAGAGCCTCAAAGGAATCATCCTAGACTTGTCCTGGTGTAAATGTGCTCAAAAATCTCAACATCTGACTGTCACCAGCCTCTGAAAGAGCTTCTGAAAAAGAGACTTTGCTCGTTGCTGTCTGTCAGCAATATTACATTCATGAGGCTTCTTCTAAACTTTTGCTAGTTAGCCACCTGCTGAAGAGCGTGAGCATGCTCTGCAGTGAAGGGGGTGCCTCTGGGAAGTCTTTCTCAGGTGATGGGTACTTGCTTGTTGCCTCATTAATAGCTGTACCAGTCCAATGAACTCCCTGTGCAGTCCTGCCTCTTTGAAGCCTTCCTCTTTTTTTTTTTTTTTTTTTTTTTGTTTTTCCCCAGGGAGAGCTTTTTCTTTCAACAGTTCTGTTGTTCTCCACTCAGCAGGAGAATATGAAAAGATTCAAAGCAATCCGTAAGTATCAATGTCTTGCTAGCGTGGATGGCACTAATCTAATGGAAGATCGAGCAGATGTGTCAAGGTAGTTGGTGGCAAGGGTGGTGCCTTTTTTTAACAGATCTCTTGCATGGATTGATAAATAGGTTTGGCTTGCAAGCAAGTGTAAATATAAACCGAAGAGTGACAAGAAATGCAATACATGTGATGTCTGTGCCTATGGAAACATGAGGTGGAGCCCAGCCGCTCTGTACTCATTTCTGAATACTATGTGCTGAGCCACTTGCTCTGTTTCAGTTGTAGGGCCCTGTAAAGAGAAAGGACTGGCGAGAGAAACGTTCACAGTAATGGACTCTCTGCAAATACTAGAGGGTAGTCAAAAGACAATGGGAGACCCCCTGGCTCTGAGGAGCTCTGGCTTTCATCTTCTTCATCTTCTTCACAGCGGCCTTCCAGTACTTGAGGGGGGCCTACAGGAAGGATGGGGAGATTCTGTTTACAAAGGCCTGCAGTGACAGGACGAGGGGCAATGACTTTAAGTTGGAGAAAAGCAGATTTAGATTGGATATTAGGAAAAAGTTCTTTACTATGAGGGTGGTGGAACACTGGAACAGATTGCCCAGGGAGGTAGCTGAGGCCCCTTCCCTGGAGATATTCAAGGTGAGGCTCGACAAGGCCCTGGGCAACCTGGGCTGCTGACTGTGGGGAGGTCGGCCTAGATGACCTTCGGAGGTCCCTTCCGGCCTGGACCATTCCATGATTCTATGATTCTTCTGCTAAGCCTAGAGGACTGGAAGGACTGCGGTTGGGATCACAGGGGCTGGAGCGGTTTCCAGAAAGACTCTCTAAAGGCAGGGGGTTTCCTGGGGACACAGGAGTGAAGTGTAGGCAGCCACATGCATGTCAAAAGAAATCATTCTAGCTGAGGTGGGTCTGCGGTAGAGGTGAACACACACATAGCTGATTAACTGCCGTTTTCAGGCTTAAACAATAGACTTGGCCTCGGAAGGCTGAAAGTCCACCATATTCACTCTTGATCTTAGAGAAATGAAGGGGACTATTTGAATGTCGTCCAACGTGTGAGGTATTGTAGCTGTGTGGTGAGGTATCGTGGCCCAGCGACTGGCCTATGGATTGGAAATCTTAGATCTCTCATCCAAAGGGGAAAAAAAGCTAAGGATAAGAAAACATGATATTTGGTAAAGCTAGGCAGGTAATGCAATATGCATAGCCTATGCAATTACAATCAAGAGACTATTATGTCAAGTACTGTATAATCAAGTAATAAGAGACAATCCATCCTTCATAAGCTTATAGGATAAAAAGATAGAAGAATTATTCTAACTTTTCATAAGGATAAAATACAAATGTTGGATAAATGAACTATTTGGCAGGGCTTGGGAATCGTGTGTGTATTTTCATGAGTTGCAAGTCAAGTTGTTTAAGTGGGAGCAACAGTTTCTCTCTAAACAAAGCAGAAATTTAAAGCTCAAAACAAAATAGTCTTAGAAGTGAGAGACAAGTGGAGTTAGAAGGAACTCAAGCAAGAAATCAAGTTTAATTGGTGCCGTCTAGAGTGCCAAAAAGTGCATTTCATCTTCATCATCAATAGAGAATGAAAGTAAAGTAAAAGGCAGTCTAATCCTATTTTAAATAAAATACTTGTTCGGGGTCTTTGCGAAGTGTGACTTCACTGGATTTGTTGTGTTTCCGCACCTTGCCTTTCTGGGCTCTGAAATCTCAGTAATGAGCTGTTTACTGACATTCTTTTCAATTAGACCATTTCTCCTTGTGTAACAAATGTTCTTCTGTTAAATTGATTTATTCTCGGCATTGTTTTTCCCTACTGACACAAGTCAGGTCATTGTAGGCAGGACTGACAGCTCCAGCAAAAACCCCCATATCACTGTAGCTTACAAAACATGATTTTGTTTCTCTTTGAAAAGAGGAGGGAAAAAAAATCCCAAAGTGAGAATGACAGAAAATAGTCTGTGTTGCTAAAAGCCTTTCCCTGATTCTTTTTCATAATGCACCCTAAAGATCAGAGGAACAGAGTAAATGTTGTGACTGAAATGTTTTAGTGCATTTTGTGTTGACACAGCCATCATCCTTGCTCTGTCTCCATTCCCTGGTCTATCCTGCAGCTTGTCAGGAAAATTCAAAATACAATTTCCTTGTAAGGAAAGTTCAAAGCAGCAAGATGCAAGTTCTCAACTCAGTTCCACATTTTCTCTGGGCAACTCCATTATGTGTATTTTCTGGGCAAAATATGAAAAAATGTTTCTTTGTGTAAGCACTAATGTCTTAGAAATGATTTGGCATTTTAATAGTTTAGATGTACAGAATCATTTTTGAATTTTCTTTCTTCCAGTTTCAGGTCTTGCCTTCCTCACCCTCAGGGCATTGTGGACTCTGAAAGCACAGGTAAGTGTGGATGAATCAGAAAATAATGATTCAGTTACTGTGCTAAGATTGGGCTTGAGAACTCGAGCTTTCATTCTTTATCTGTTTCTGAAGTTACAACATAAACACAAGGCCAAGATCCTTAAAGTCTGCTAAAACTAAAATAGCTAAATCCTCGCTATGTCCCTGGGATTAAGCACCTCATTTTAGTGTAACTCTCTGGGCTTTGGGGATAAGAGCATTTCCCTCACTTGTGAAGAATAAAGACTGTGAGGTGCCGAAGGTCCTTTGAAACAAATTGTCAAATTCTGGTCAAATGAATCATAAACGCTGATTTATCTCCCGGCCACAAATAATCCCACCAGAGTCAACACTCGTAATTTCTCAGTTAGAAGTGCTGCTACAGTTGTCCCCACCTTCTCAGGTCGGTGGCACAATAGTTTCCTTGAGGTGAGAGGTTGCATAGTGTCTGGACATTCAGTGTAGGGTTTCCTCCTCATACCACCCTACACAACTGCTGTCCAGACTAGGAAGCTTTCTACTGCAGGAAAAAAGCTACATGAGGGCTTGACTGGGAGGCTGCTGAAATTCATAACCCTGGTGTGCTGAATTATTCCTTGTGATCTGTTTTATGCTGTCACACATGAAGAATTGGAATGGGAAAGGATGCTGATTGACACTGACATTACAAATTTAATTAATCTGGGAGTTGCTGCTCTTTCTCTTCTTCTAAATCATAGAGCTGTCATTGCTCAGCTAGGTATAGTAAATATTGTTGTGGCTCTGCAGCTCATGTGTGTCTGGTCTGATTCATAAATTGCAAAAATCTAGATTGGTGGATAAATTTAAATATGAATTCATTAGAGCTGACTTCAAAAATAAGAATTTGTCTGAATAATCATAGTTAGAATATTAATGTATATATGTCAGTGATGGGAGTGTTGCTGAGAGATCCCATCAGGGATCTTTACAGTGTTTGTGTCTTGTATCATTCAGAGTTTTGGCCCTTGTAGATGCAGACATTGTCCCTACTCTGGGACTGTGGGGCCATTGGCAGCCTTAAGGAGCTCCCATCTGGCAGAAACCAGAGTGCACTTCTCTGCAGCGTTGGTGCTGCAGAAGACTGGAGAAGAGAAAGCTCAGAGGTCTCCAAACAGCAGTTTTCCAAAACCTGCAAGGAGGCTATCAGGAAGATGGAGCCAGGCTTTTCACAGTGGTGCCTTAGACACCAAGCTGGTGTCTAACCAGGTCTTGTGGGGTAAAAAGCTGTCTGGGGTCCACTGACGGATGCTCACCAACTGAGCCTTCTGCTCACCTCTGTTGCAGATGGACATTTTACTCCTGGATCTCTCTGGGGACTCTGACCTGTATAGCTAGCTGCAATTTAAGTCACACTTTTCAAGGCTTTAGGAAACATTGTCCTAATGTTACATGGCAGTAAAGATGACATTAGGATACTGTTTCCCTTGTGATTCCTTGAAAGAGTGGAATTCTTATCTGCTCTGTCCTACTAATCAGAAGCTTGTGGGGATTTGCCTTTGTAGGTGTTCGGAGATGTTTTATAAGACAAGTTACCTTAGAAAGTAATACTTTATAAGGTAAAATCTTAATAAATCTGTTTGCACTTTGAAACCTGAATTGAAGACCTGTTAGTTAAAATTGCTTTACTGTGAGGAAATGTCATTTTAGGCAATGAAGAGGTTATGGCCTCTTGTAGGTAAAGCTCAGCATCAGTGTAGATTGGCATGAAAATAATCAGTAGCTATTCATCAGAGACAGAATATATATATACTTAGCTACTATTGTAAAGGATTAGAGTATATCGCCCACACTTAGGCAAATTCTCATGGCATATAGTGGGTCTACAGATAATGGTACATCTTCTCTAGCCACATCATATATGACAGCGTTCAGCAGAGCACTTAAGTACACAATCCTGAGGTCAAGTTTCTCATCAAGCACTTATTACTTCATTTAGAAAGCACATATGGAGGAATTAAGACAGAGAAGTGATAATTGTGGCTTTGTAAAGGAGACAGCCCTTGGATCCGAGTGTTACAAAAGATTCCATACTGGAAGTGGAGAAGAATTGCAATGGAAACTTTAGCAAGTGAGGGGAGGAAAAAAAGTCATATTTTTCCACAGAATAAAACTGTAAAAGCAGCAAGTGAAAAGGGCAAGACAGAATGTCAGTGGAAGTGACACTGCACAAGCAGCAAAACCTTTTATTGCATAAGAGTTCAAGTTTTTTTTTTTAGCTTCAGCTAAACAAAACCCCTCAATGACTAAAATAGCTTTGCTAATAGAGTCAAAAGAAAATATCAAAGAGAAAGCAACATTAGAAAGGAGCTGTAATGAATGACAGGCTGTTAAAGAATGAGTTGCTGATGTTGTTTTGTATCAATAAGTTTTTAAAAAAAAACATGGAGGAAAGATTGGGAAAACAATGAAAATCTGATAATATTGATATAAAACCATGTAGAAAAGAACATTCCAAGATTTAATGCATACAGATAAGCATGTCCAGCTGATGGTCATTAGAAGCTGCTGCTTACGCTGAGGACCGTTGTTAGATCCAAAGTACTTTTGAAAAGTTGCCTTAACCCTTTTCTAAAAAGTGACATAGATTTTTAAGTCTGGAAATGGAACTGCTTTATGGGGCTTAGAAAACCTGGTACTAAGGAGCAGTTGATCTATTTATTTTGGGAGAGACAGGAGAGCCTAACAAACCAATGGTATTCTAGGCTATATCACAAGAAGCTTGGCCAGCAGGTTGAGGGAGGTGATTCTGTCCCTTTACCCCACTCTCAGTACTGCATCCAGCTCTTGGGACTCCAGTATAAGAAAGACATGGACCTGTTGGAGCAAGTCCAGAGCAGGACCACAAAGATGATGAGAGGTCTGGAGTACCCCTCCTGTGAGGACAGGCTGAGAGAGTTGGGGTTGTTCAGCCTGGAGAAGAGGAGGCTCTGGGGAGACCTTATAGCAGCCTTCCAGCACCTGAAGGGGCCTACAGGAGAGATGGGGAGGGACTCTTTGTCAGGGAGTGTAGTGATAGGACAAGGGGTAATGGTTTTAAACTGAAAGAGGGAAGATTCAGATCAGATATTAGGAAGAAATTCTATACTGTGAGGGTGGTGAGACAGTGGAACAGGTTGCCCAGAGGTGTTGTGGATGCCCCATGGCATCCATATGGCCTGACATTCTTTGCATCAAAAAGCAAACCTTTAAATTTGGCTATTTGAAAATACATTTTGTTTGAGTAAGGCTTTTCTTATGGATGTGTCTGACCAGCTATCTACATTTATTTAGCATTTCAGTGCTCGGAGCATCACACATGCAGTTGCTCTGAGCTGTGTAGTCCCCTCTTTTCTTTGTACTGCTTTCTTGTACAGTGAGTTTGAGCATCTCAGTGTTCATATTAAAATATTCTGGTCTTCAGCAGTAGAAAGGTGAGGAGGGTTTTCCTTGAAAGAATTAGAAACAGCTAGAGTCCTGAAAGGAGTGTGTTCCAAGGAAAAATGGAGATGACTATAACTGCACAATTTAAGCAATATTTAAGGAGTGGTATTATAATAGTCTATAAGAATTACAAGTTTGTAAACATGAATGGGGGATAAGAATTTTATAGGAAAGTCCAGAGGATGTCAATTAGTATTTTCAAATTAAACAAGGGGAAATTAATCTAAGTAGCTCTATAATCATTCTCGGTGATAAATGTTGGAGTGGAAATACTTTTTAATTAAAAGTGCTGGAAGGAGAAAGGATTAGTTTGATAAATTTTCTACTTTGGGAGAAGAAGTTAGAAACTGTTGAACTGAAAGCTACCTATTTTGTGGCTTGCCATGATTTAAACTTAGAAATTTTAGCTATTTCTAGATGTCTAAAACATTTAAAAGAAAGTGATATATGTTATTCAAAATTATTGAGATTTTGCACTTGTTTTTAGCTTTAATTTGGAGTGAGAAAACTGTTTTCACATCTTAAAAAATGCATTTGCATTTCATGGTTTCGTAATACTTATGCACTATTATTCCTAGTGAATTACATCCTATTTCCCTGATATCTTTTCTCTATTCTTATCTGGTTTAATATGTGATTTGGTATGCCTCACTCTGATCTCTTCCAGCCCCCTTTGTTTTTCCCTGATCAGTGTTCTGTGTCATGTACATTTTGCTTTCAGTTTTCACTCATTAAAATGACTTTTCTCATCTTCTGCTTCACTGCATTGTTGAGGACTTGCCACTTCTTTTCCTTGCCCTCTCTGTTCTTACTCATGGCAAATGAAATAATTAATGAAAGCAAAAATCCTGCATACAGAATTTGACTACTTTAGACACCACTTGGAAAGGTGAGGTTTTGTGGCAACCTGGAGACACCTTGGTATTTTTATAATGCTTAAGAGAAAATTTGGCATTTATGTCCCTGGGAAAAGGTATTTCAAGGCAAATTCTCAGCCAGTGGAGTGGAGGGGTTGTCAACACTTTTCTTTGGCTGAAGATCTGTTGTTCAGCATTTCTGGAGTCACTTATTAAATGAACGTAAGAGTAGAGTCAAGTTCATCAAATGACACCTGGTTGAATGAAAAATGGAAGTAACCTGTTCTGAGGACAGTGTTTTAGATGCTACTCCCCATCAGAAATGTCCTATAGAAGGTAAGTACCCTGAGGAACGCCATGGCAGACAGGTCTACCACCTCTTTAATCTGCGTCAAAGTGTATGTTCTCCTTCTGAACAAGATATTATTGGTTTGCTCTCCCACCCTCTACTAATTTGTCTATTTTTAACCAGGTTAATCAATCTCCTAAAACCTCAGTGACTATTAAATCTGCAGTGGGGCCAAACATGTTGTCTGGTGGCACAACAGAGCCCTCCTAAAGTCACAGTGCACTGCAGTAAGTCTGGAGATACCAAGTGAAGAAAAGTGGGCAGTCAGTTTTAAATATCGCCGGTGACATACTCCAAAAATCTTCTCCATAACAGGATTTTTTTGATGATTTTTCTCTCAGTGTGAAAACTGAAGACAAGGAAATGTTAAAACACCACCACAAAGAAAATGTAAATCTATTGTGAAAACACTTAGTATCTTTCTAGTCTTATGCCTCTGATATCTCTCTGCAGTTGTCTCATGAAATCAAAACAGAATGTGCCAAAAAAATTATACTCTTTCAAAAGTCTTTTTGTTTTGAAAAATTAAACCAAATCATGGTTAATTCTGAGAAATTTCTGAGAAAGTTCTGATGAACTACTGAACCTTTTTTTTTCTCCTCATGTTCATAGGAAATTTGCAAACTTATTGTCAGTTTCTCTGATTAAGCAGAAATTAAAATTGACGTTAAATAACTTTTCTAGTAATTTTTATTGATTCAGTTGAAATTCATTACAGGGTTACATATTGTTCTGTAACAGAATTCGTTACAGTAAAAGTTACAAGGTTATAGGCTATTTTACAAGGAAAACCCAGTACTAATTGGCTGGAAAGGCTGGTTTCAGTCTACATATTAGTACAGATAAACTAGGAAGAAGAGTCAAGTGAAGCACAGAAGCAGACTTTGAAACTGCAGAAGTATGAAAGGACATAATAGAACAGGATATTAAATAATCAGATATATAATATCTAGCAGAAACTTAATTTTGTGTAATTGCCAAAATAGCAGTTTAGTGTCAAATAATGAATAATATTATAAAAGGATTAGTCTGATACTGTGTTCCAGTTCATAAATGTCATGATTTATTGTTCCATAGCTTACATAATTTTTTAGGTGAGATAACAGTTAATTTTCACTTCTTGCATACAAATCCTTGCATTCATTGCCCAGAGAAATGTATGTCTTGCCTTAGAGATTGTCTAAATTTTATATACCTGAATGAGTCAACAGTGAGGTTTTTTCACATCTGTTTTCTATCTTAGTGTTTTGAAGGAGAAATAACAACTTTTTTTGGATCTCCAAGTCTATTCACTGTAGGTCAGATTCAGCCGTAAGAAGCAGTTGGCCTTGGGGAACTTTATTCTATATGGCTTTTATGGACTTCATGGGATTATTTGTAGCATGACCTACCACTCACACTCACTGTGAGCAAGTTTGGGAGCACAAAAGCAGAAGGCGTGTTATAGCTTTTGTTCTGAAATAAGCCTCAGTTGAGAGTTATGTTGAGCCTTACCTGTGTGATATTATTAGCTACCGTTGTTCTTCACAGTGCTGCTACAGATCTCGGAGGTACTGTAGGGACAGGATACTAGATCTTCAAAATAGCACAGCAAGTACTTGCACACATCGATGATGGTCAAAGGTTTATATTATCCATGAATAATAACTTTTGCTGGACTGATGTCACCCAGAGCAATCCCATGTTCCATTGTGCAGGGTATGTTTTAATGAAGGATAAAAAAACCCCAAAATATCTCCACTGGTGTCTTTTATTAAGTAATGCAAAATACAGTATTAATTATGACACTGCATGCATTTTAGACAATATAAATGCAAGCCTACAGAAAATGTGACAAAGAAACCCTCAATTAATTTTGAGGTAGTATACAAGGAAAAATAGGAAAGCAGAAACACAGTGGATTAAAAGAACAAAATATTAGTATCACTTTGTGCATACATTAGTCACTCATAAATACATTTGTATGAAATAACTTAAGATACAATTCCATTCTTGTTAAAAAATATACTTCTTCAAATTCACCATTCTTGTTTGTTTTTTTTTTTTTTCACATGACATTTTATGGTATTTTATCAGGTGGATTTATTTTTGATCACCGCCGTCATGATTTTACCCTTTTCCTCCAAGAGTTTAGGCACCGATGGCCTCATGCACAAAAAATAAATAAGAAACCTGCTTGAAGGGAAAAGAATTCTGCTCAAATAGCTTAGGATATTCTAATAAATACCATTTTGTTTATAAAAATATTTCAGGTTTACAAAAGAGGGGAGGGGACGGTCTCCCACGTGGAAAGGATGTTAAGTGAAAAGTGCTGTATAACATTTTTGAAGAGATTTTGTTTTAAACATATAGTACCATTATGAATATATATTTTATAATAATCCTGTTTCTTAGAACCTTATTGTTCACTAGAAGTATCAAATGCTGTTCGCTTCCTTTTGTTTGTTGTCTTATTGCCGTTTTGGAAGATGCCTAGTTCAGAAGGGTTCCGTATAATTGTGCTTTTGTAAGGCTGTCCTTCCGACTCAAACCAGTACTCCCAGTCCGCTGAAACTGCTGCTGTTTGCTGTGAATACCCGGATGGCTTCCTTGCTCCATGGAAGACTGGTGGATTTCTGAAGCCTCCATTGAACTCTGATTGAGGGACTCTGCTGAGCTGTTGGGGCTCACGTCCACATATTCTCTTTTCAATACCGGGCTATTTTCAATGTTTTTGCTACTGCATAACTGGACGGTGATCCTTTCATTTTTTTGGTCTCTTGATTCTTTTGTTTTGTAAGTGGGCAATTTGTCCTGTTTACAGCTAGTGCTGATGTCAATATTCAGGCCACTGTCTGTTCTCAGGAAGCAAGAATCCACAAGTCTGCTTTGGCAGATATCGTCTCCCTCCGAGCAGCTATCTGCTTTGTAACTAGCATAGATGGGGCTTGTTCGACTGTCTCCCTTCTTAATCGGGCTGCTGTAGTACTGCTCTGAAAAACTACAGGGCGACAGCCTGCCAGCGTTCCTGTATGAGTACGCCCCAATGTCCTCCACGCTCAATTGCCTCCACCGCCCAGGCAGGTCTTCTTCTGAAAGGTGAGCGCTCCTGCACTCGTTCCTCATTTTCTGATTCGCTAAAGCCTGCTGTGGTGTTATGGCTGAGAAATGGAAAGGTTCGTTTGCATAAGGAGGCAGAGTCCTAGTAAAAGTGGGCGAGTTCTCGTTGTCGGCAAGCTCCATGTGCTGTGCAGGTTTGGGCTTGGCAAACCTAGGACTTCCCTGATGCTCATAACCTGCAGGTGACTTTCTTTCAAACAGCTCGTCTCGGTTGCTCATGTAGATCGCTTGCTGAGAGGCTGTCAGAGTGTTGGCTTGGGCGTTCTCCTTCTCCTCGGATGTGACGCTGAAGCTGGAGTAGGAGCTGGAGGTGGGCAGAGAGGTAATGTACTCTGGGAAGGCTTCGTGAGAGAAGCTGGAATGGAAACCGTCTTCTTCAACGGTGCTGTCCGTGGAGTTCTGGGACCGCAGGAACCCCACATCTTTCACTTGTGTGTCCACACTCTGCCTCCTCTCCCTCCTCCTCTCCTCGGGGCAGTAAAGGGCGGTGTCGCTGCAGTAGATGTC
>KZ505840.1:231079-243684 GCA_002844005.1 Limosa lapponica baueri
TTTTGTATAATTCTTTTTTCTTTGGTAATGAAATCTCCTTTTGTTTGCTTGCCCTACCGTTACTTCAAAATTGAGCAGTTAAAACTGTATTGCAAGGATTTCCCAAAAAAGCCTTATTCATGTTACTGAAATTCACAATAACTGCTTATTTCTTTCTCTTGTGGTGCATCCTAAAATACCAAAGCACAAAGTGAGTGATTTATCTATTTAGGTTTATATTAGTGGTGGCCTGAGGGGATAATTTCAGCTGAAATTCTATAATATTTTCTGCAGCAAAGCTCTTGCTTTAAGGGCAGAAAAAATCACAAGGCTGTTGAACTGATGCTCCTATTCTCTGGTAAACCTACAACAAAAGAGCAATTTTTTGCCCATTTATTAAGAAATACTTTAAGTATAAGCAAATATTTCAGCAATGTGTATTTTATTTTTGGATGAAGGATATGTTAAATTGACTGAGTCATAGATTTTCTGGTTTAAAGATAATGTTAAATCAGCTAATATAATCTCATCTATAAATCAGTTCATTGAATTTCAGTCTTGCACTAAGAACAATAATATGTGTTCGCTGAGGAACATCTATAGTGTATGCAAATTTGGTTCTACCTCCAGTCAAAAGAATTCCTTGGGTTCTTGTGTGTATTTCTTTTTTCTTGGGTGTTTTTCTGTTTGGTTTGGGTTTTGTTGTTGTTGTTTTTGTTGTTTTGTTTTCCTCTTCCAATGCATGATTCATCTCAGACACAGAACATAAAGGTAGCTGAAAATTCTGGGCATTTATCATTGTGCCTGGTCAGTTATCAGACTTTGCCCCCATCTGCTACCACATCTCTCATCAGTTTTATTCTCCTGTGAAAGTCCCTGTGTATCTGTTTTTCTGATGATGTCTTCTCCTACCAGGCTAAAAGGATAGCACAATATTTTCTCCCAGCCAGGTTATTACAGGGAGGAGAGAGGAGAACAGTGTTAGAAAGGGAGCTGGAGCCACCATCAAGCCAGTATTTTTATTCACCCTTTCCTTTTGGGAATTGGAGACCAGTCTCATATCTAGTGGCAAATCTGGCCCAAGCATGTCAATGAGATAGGTCACACTGGGATTTTGGAAGAACTGTAGATAGTGGGGTAGAAATGACCAATGAGCTTTTCAGCAGGGATCCACACAAGAGTCTTGGGCTCCTAGACTCTTCCCCCCGTTCCTCGGGAGTACAGGACTTCATCTGTCCCGACCACCATGTAGTTGACAGTCCCTACTGGTAGCACCTCACTGGTAGCTGGTTCTATGTTCCAGCCATGAGTAATATCTGAATCATTCAATACTTGCTTGAAGAGATACAGGAGGCATCTGCTACAAGGAGTAAAGGGTAGTAACTACTGGCCTAAGTCACGAGACTTTTTGGAAGAGCCTTAGTTGGTCTGTATTCAATGGGTTCATGTATTTTCCAAGTTACATGTTCATGTTAACCTGACAACTGAAATATAAGATTTACTTTAGTTGCCTTTTATTCTGGCTTATGTACAAATATATTTAAACTATCCCCCTTTTCATAGTGCAAATGTAAAGTGTTTTTTGAATTATCATGAAGAACTTAATCTTACAGACACCTGGCTGCTTACTCTTTGATTTATTTGACTTCTACACTTGTTAAAAACCCCCAAATTATGCACGAAATCCATCAGTTATTGTTGAAAAACAAATTTAAGAGTTGTGGGGTTGGCATATACGGGAAACTCTCCTTATCCATCTCGGACATTTTTCATTCTTCATTATGGCAAAACAGGTGTGAATTTCAGGCCTAGATTTAGAAGATAGCTGGAAGCATAGAGATTTTATGTATAACACATTTAACAGAGACTTAAGTACAGCACTGTCTAGTTGAAAAGTACTGATTAATTTGTAGTTTTTCTTTGTGAGCATACAGCAGCTGGAGAGGTCTGCTCTTGGAAGGAAATCTGATGGACATGGGGAAAGTTGAAAGATGCCCGGGAGAAATAAGCCTGGAATCCATGGAGGTGATAGGAAAACCACCTGTGGTTCCTCAGGTCCAGTTAAGCACTTTGCCATTCAACATCCACACTTTGAAATACCAGGAAGTGCTTTGAAATGTAGCATCTCCATAAGACATATCCCTTCTCTGGAATGCATTCTGTAGCCCTTATTTATAGGAAAAGTGCTGCTGAAGACACAGAGGATAGCAGAAATCTCAGACTGGGTTTAAGTGAAAAAACACTAAAACCCCCATGAAGTGCAAATTAATTGGAAAGAGTTTAATTGGGATCACCAGTTTATCGGGATATCTCCCAGGGAACTGATTTAGTCTAATGAGAATGGATGGCAGTACCTGCTGATTAACTGGAAGAGTGTTAGTATACGTTGAGCTTAATGGGGGGGGGTCTGGCAAGTTTCAAAGTATGTTCAAGGTTTTTCCGAGCTCAGAAGGGTAAGGTCTGCATTTCTGTTACTATTGTCAGAAGAGGATTGAATTTAGGAATCTCATCCAGACTGTTCTGCATACAAACTCTTCCTTCCACCAGCAGATTCTCTAACTGTGCTATAATAAAGGAAATATATATTTTTGAAAAGTCAGACCATCTGTCTTTCTACAATAAATATAATTAGAGATAGCTATAAGGTACCTTAGCAGAAGCGGAAAAGAAATTCTACTGTCGATGGACACAGCAGACAAGACAGGATTGGCAGATGCTTGTGTTATTTTAACAACTATGTTCCTAGACCTTTTACTCTTTCTGTCTCAGTTGGGTGCTAAAAAATGATTCCTATTCTGATCAATTCAGGGACTTATTATTACATTTAGCTAATATGCATTGCTTTACAGTATTGTTGAAAGCTCATCTACATCACGTATACAATTTTGCTTTCAAAGTTCCTTGAAGTGCCACGTCCAAGATACATCTCCAGTCCTTCTTGCTTCTACTGACTTTTCATAACCTTTCCCTATGAAACAACCTGTGTTCTTCTAAAATTCTTGGCATCCCAATTTAATATAATTCAGAATTTCTTATGCAGTGTATGCTGTAATAAGGTATGCCTTAATATCTATTGGCCTTTGGTTATCCTTAATTGCTTGTATGAATTCGTTTAGGTTAAGAGCTTTTACTTCAAGTTTAAAGTCTCCTGGTACAATAATGTCCTGCTGAGAAGGTTTTGATTTAAGACCTCCCTCTGTTTAACTTGGCTCATGTTTAAATATTTGTACTGCTGAATTTTAATTCTTTGTACTGTACCCAGGGATTCAGGGCAGAAAAGTTTGTGTGCAAAAGTAATACAAATGATTGATACAGCCTCTATCAAAGTTGCCAAATTTGCTAATCTCTATATTTGCAATGTTAATGTTTTCTATAAAATTGTCAGTTAACTTGTCTATTATGGTATTAAATAATCCTGGCTGCCAGAGCCAAGCTGTGCAGAAGTCAGCTACGCAGTTATTAAACACATTAAAGTAGAAGATATCAACAAAGAGCATTTTCCCTTCCTCCTGGCACCTTTCATTTGGTGCAGGTGTTTTGATTGTATTCCAGGAGTTGTAGTAGAAAAATCCATGAAAATAGGTTATTCTCCAGGGACCCGTTTTACTATAAAGACAGCAGTTTATACCACCATTCTGTTTCTTTTTCATTTCTGCTGTCATTCCCTGTTACTTCTTTGCACTTCACAATCTATTGCACTTTTCCCATGTGAAACCAAACTTCCCACTGACAAACTCTGGTCATGGAGAAACCATTCCTCTTTTCTCAATAGCCAGCATTTTCCAACCAACCTGTCTGTCATTCACCTGAAGACTTCTTGGACTCAATCCCCCTGTCAGGCTTCAAAGCTTTCTTCCCCATCAGTGATATTCTACTCCCTCCTCAGTCCACTGTAAGCATGATTTCTTCACTTTTGTACCCACACCGTCCTCTCTAGGATAATAGCTGGTCCTATTCTGTAACTGGGCATCTTCAGAGGCCACTTTTCTCATGCTCTACCTTCAGCTTTCTTCTATACAGGTGACTCTATGCATTACCAGGATGGATATACAGCATACATTTCTAATCTAGGGGGAATGTGAAAATACAGTGTTTCCCGCTCCATAAGAAGTGTAACTTTATAAGGATTTACAGACTTTTGAGCCTATACAAACAAACCATATTTAAAAAAAAAACCCAACCACAAAACAGCAGAAAGTACTGAAACAGAAAAACTGCCAAAAGCCCCCCCCCAACCTGCTATTTTCTGCAGCAGCTATATGCCAATAAAAGCATTTCATACTCCAGAAGGAGAAGTGTGGGGTGGAGCTTTGTGTTTTAAATAGAAAACCATGGATCTCATCAAAAGGAAGTATCATCCAATTACGGGGTCATTTTCAACATGACAATGTTGCAGCTAAGAGTTGACTTTGGTACCTCCATCAGTCCCCCAGAGTTTTGCTATTGAATTCTATGGGTGCAAGGTTATGCTTAAAACTATCTATATAACATTTCTACTATGAAATCTACACTGACACTATTAAACCTGAACCTGTCACTCTTCCTCTTCAGGTGAATACTTGCTTGAAACTCACTTGGTAGTGCAATGGCGCAAGCAGAAAGTCCTACGTAAATCATTTAGAAGACAGAGTCAGGAATCTTGGTCTCTCCTAATGTGTTAGCAAATTTTGACATCATGAGCAAGAACTTCCCATCTTGCAGTATTGGCAATCTCTGCAGAATGACTTAGGGCATCTGTTGTTGATACAGGAGGAGGGAACAGAGTCTGAGTAGCATGGGAAAGGATGTGTAGATACACTGCAAACTCATCACACGGCATAGGACAATAGCAACTCTCTTCAAAACCCAATACGCTGTTACAAAGCTGAGCTGGCTTTAATGTATTTGGCAGAAGGAGGATTGCAAGCAAAGATGAGAGCAGGTGGAGAAGCTCAGAAAATTTGTAAGAGGATCTTTGTAGCAATGACCTTCCTCTGAGGCTTTCTCCAACAGTTGAGACTTTAGGAGATGGTGATCTAAGCCCTGAGAGCTTATCAGATTTTGATTTAAAAACCCACGGCTTTAAGCTACAGAGACACCCTTCAGGTTGTGCAAAACCTTTGCCCACTTCAGGTTAAATATGATCGCTCTTTTATAATAAATCAAAGCTTTTATAACCCTCAGGCTGTGGTAAAGGAACTGTTTTGTTTTAAAAGAAATGTTGGGGCAACAGGAAGAGTTAAGCCAGAAAAGAGCAAAATATGAGATTTTTTTTACCCTACTAAACATAGAATATATTCAGGGATGTTACTTGTACAATCATCTATACAAGACCATAACATTTCACCCCAGCATACTACCAAACAGTTATTGACACTGAACTTAGAGAGTTGTGCCTGGAATATGAATATAATGTTTAGATAGTGTATGTAAAAAGAAAACCATCTGAAACTCTCATCATAAATGCCCTAGCACTGGGTAGCTACCCACTAATTCTGCAGTGCTCTTGGCTTAACAGAGCACAGTAAATATGAAAATATTTAGAAAAGGAAGTACGCTTCAGGCCCTCGAGGAAACCTCTGCATACTTAAGTAATGATTCTTGACTTGTTTTTAATAGTTGTTCTGCTAGTCTTCCCAGTTTGATACATTATTTTCAATAAAATCAAATTTCATGGCACAACTTTTTAATGGATTGGACTATCTTTTTTTTCTACTCAAATTTGTGAATTCTTCAGTCTTTTTTTCTTCTTAAGAAGGATCATTTTAAGTATATTACTCTTTTAGGACACAAAAGAAGAAACATAGATATCCAGGATGAACATAGGAATGGATTCATAACCTTGAATGACATGAGTATTATCACAGGCACAGGAGCCTGGTATTCATCTCTCATAACTTAACCTCATCTCACCATCTAAAAGTAAGGCACTGAATAAAGCTGCTTGTCCAGTCTCTACTGAGTGGAAGGGATGCGTCCAAAGGGTGTTTATGCCTGTGTGCTTAGACACCTGTTTTAAGATGACACAGTCACACTGTAAAGGTGTTTCTATCTCTTATTTGACTTTAAAGGAACTTCGGGAATAGCTGAGCATGTTTTGCACACGTTTTGTCTTAAGTTCCAACTAGTGCTTCCTTGTGTTAGCTTTGTTGAAATTCTAGCAGGTGGCTGGTAGTGAAGCTCTTAGGAAAAAAAAAAGACCTCTAGTTCACTGCTCATTGCATTTCCATTTTTTATATAATGGGATATCAGTTTTCTTTCAATCTTCTGGAAATTCTCCATGGTGCTCAGATTTCTTAATAATATATTCATTATATTCATTTCAAAATGTTGAACAGTGTTTATAAAGAGTTGCTAAGTTAAAACCAACCATTTTTACTTATGTGTCTACTTTCATCCCCAATTACTGTCACAATACAAAATATTTTGTCATCTAATGACATAAAATTATTGTATTTTCATGAGTGCAAAAAGTTCATTGACTTCTCCTCCATTACAGTACTAAAGCCAATGCACAATCCACCATGCCTAGCAGGTAAAATACCAAAGTCATCGTTTAAATTTCTTCTAGTTATATGAACTTCAGCTGCATTATTATACCTAGTATCTTACAAATTCTTTCCCTGAATCTTTTTGCTTCCTGTAACTATTCTTTATATTTCAGAGCTTGTAATGGGTATTGACAGATATCAGCTCTTCTTTCCACTTGCTACTTGTACAGTTTCTATTTTACATAGCAAATTTTACTTCTTCTCCTAGAGTTTTTTAATCATAGATTTCTTCTCTTTTATTACTAAATGTGAGATGTGTTCTTAGCAAAACTATGTAAATGGTAAGTGATAATTGTTTAAAATCTTGTCTCCTGGATGGTTTGGCTCAAAAGAATTATCAGGTTTCCAAGATTCACTCTTTTCTTTTTTTTTTTTTTTGCATTAAATACATATATTGTTGGCTTGGATTTTATTCTGTGTACAGATATCAAATGTAATAAATTAATGATCTCTTACCCTTAAACTACAACTGATTTCGCTTCAAAGATGAGGCCCTGTATTTATCATAATGAAGGTGAAGAGAGTATTCCTTCATATTTAATGCAGCATTTAAATCAGGAAATTGTCATTCTAGTTTTTCTAAACCGCTTCTAGAGAGCTCTGTACTGACTGTGAGTGACCATTAGCATAGGTCATTAAAAGTAAAGATAACAGAATTTTTTCCTTCTGTGTCCTACAAACCACTGTTTATAGAGATATTGCACAACTGGTTGCAGTGTGATGGTCTATAGCAGGCACAGACCAGCACGTGATCTGCCTCTGTCTTCCATTAATAATTCAGGAATAACCAAGACTACTATTTTAGAGTTGCAGATCCCAAGCTCTGCAATCCCCTTGATCCTTCCCAAACCAGCTAATTTAAACGTTTTAGTTGCACAAGTCTTTTCCATGAGCTTCCGATATAGTGTGTCACTAATGCACACACATTGTTTCCAGTTCTAGTTTATTACTAGATTTTTAGTGCGGGCAGATAGGCAGCTAGCGAGTCTCTTTTCCTACTCCTTGGTGACTGGATTGGTTTTATCTTTGACAGGTTGATTTAGTGGCAAATGAGAATACTTTATTTTTTTCCTTTCAATCCCTTTTTTGTTATTTCGGTTGATGGCTGGCTGGTATAGCTCACCACTTCCACAGACGGTACTTTGCTGTTTGCTTTAGCAGAGTACAGCTAAACCAAGCAGCTTCTTTTCCTCATAGCAAACGGATCAGGACTCCACAGAGCCCAAATCCACCACCTAAAGCCACAGGCCTAGTTAGCAACTCTCTTCCTGGGCATCCCGCGTTCTATCTTGTTTTACTTGTAAGAGAGGAATGCTCTCTGACCAGCAATTATGTGGATGGCTCCTGCCTCTCAGCAGTCTACTGGGAACTCTTCTTCTGGAGACAGCAAAGCTAGCTGGCACTAGCCCCTGTGGGGAAATTACCAGTAAAATTCCTCATTCTAATCTCTGAGCCTTTAGAATTGTGTTAAATCAGCATAAGGAAGAGTATATGATGTCGTTGAAAGGTTGGAAGTAGCAGGCAGATCCATGATCCTTTAGCACTCTCTTCCAAAAGGGCTTCTAGCCTATATTTCTTCTTCCTCACGGAATATATTCTTATTCATTATTTTTCATCTCTGGCTAGTTACTCAGAAGACAAATTCCTGGAAGCTGAGCAATGGAAAGCTGGGCAAGACCAGGTAGTGAGGGTTTATCAAAATCTCATTGCAGCAGATAAAGCCAATTACGTGTGTCACCACAGAGTAAAATAAACCTTGTTCAAATGAAGTTTCTCCCTGTGATGTTATATTTGCTGAGATCCTGCATCACTGTAACTGGGAACCCTGAGATGTAGATACATTAATATAACAGTATGAAAATTCACAGAGGAGCAGAACAGGTACTGAGGAGGCATCTAACGGGGAGATAATTCTCCAGTCACCCTGGGAGGGGAAGAGGAGACAGCTGCTTTCCTTGGAGCAGAGCATTGCACAGGGCTGTTGGCATCTCTCCTATCTAGAGACTATTTCCCTCCCCAGTGCACTCTAGGAAGAAACATGTAGCTGGAAAAAAACCCAGAGTGATTAAGCAAAGACAATCAGACTGAGGAGAAAAAGTTGTGCTTTCTGCGACCTGCTGGCAGTACCCAGCGCAGGGCTCTCGCCTGCTCGCAAGGTGGGCTTGTCCCAGGACTCCAGCCAAGGACAGAGGTGTCACCACTCCCATGGTGGCTCCAGGAGAGCATTTTGTTTGCTCACCTTCCTCCTCATGTCAACACCATAAAGCCAGATGGCTTGAGCTCTACATGTGGGAAATCTTAGCACAGCAGGTTGATATAACCATATTTTGCACTCCCTAAATTTTCTTACTAGGTTGTTTTTGGAGATCCAACACAACTGAATCCCTCATGGAGACACCTCTTATTAGCATCTTGAGCTGGGTATTGAATGCCTGCACCCTATTAGAAGGAATTAAATCTATCTTGATAAGACAGATTTAATAATTGATAACTTAGAAACCTCTGATAGCCTTTAATCTGCTTTCCTGGCATCTTGTATAGACATTAAAGTTTTACTTTATTTGACGTCTTTTTTCTTCCATTGTTTGATATCTCTTCTATCTACATCAGAAATTTGAAAGAAAAATTGCTAAAATATTTAAACAGAAAAGTACAGAAGTTTTGAAAGAAATCTTAAAGTATCAGACAGTTTGAGAAAAAACCATCCCAATGTATAGTACTATTTTCTTCAATTATTCCCGCAACACAGAAAAATATGTTTTGTGGCAAAACAGAATCCACTACTACTTTAGCATCACCCAACATTGGAACAAACTTCATTGAGCTTACTACAGCTGGTGCATAAAGATCCATTCAGAATTATGCTTTAAAAACTGCATTGAGAGACTTGGGGTAATTTTATTAGAGGTTTTAATTCTGATTCTCTGTCTAGTAGCTGGGTAACTGTAAAAGAACTATTTATTAATTTAAAGCTCATACAGCTGATTGATGCATGCTAATGCATTTTAAATTTAATAATCACATCTTCCTTAATTGAATTGTATTTGCTCAGACAGAGCATATAATTAAATCAAGTCTTTTCTAATCCGTCTCATACCAGATTATTCTATGGTACGTTGGGAAAGAATAGTCAAAAGTATGCACTTAGTTAATTTAAACTCATACATAGTCACATTGTGAATGTTCGGTATATTTATCATTTTCCAAAATAAAGAGATGTATTTTTCCATACATATCTTCTGCAATAATTAAGTGTAGAGGCAGCAAGACTGCAAATATGGCTAGGAAGGAAACAGTTTTAAGAAAATCCAGCAAATTTATACAGCAGATAGTGAAATCCGCATACCACAACCAGCAAGCTCTTTCAGACAAATGCTCTCAAATGCCTTTATGGGTAAGGTAACGGTCCTATTCCTCAGAAACGTTCACTTGCTTTACCTGTTCCTTATTATTTTGTCTCATGATGCAGAATTAAGCAAGGCTATTGGAGAGAAGACACAGAAAACAAAGCCAAGACATAGCTGAGAAATCACAGAAAAGAATGAGGAAATGCTTTACTGAGATACTCTGATGTGCCTGTGCGTGCTCGGTTAGTTGCTTCCAAGATGCAAGTCCAGCACCAAGGGGATTCCAAGACATAAAAGATTAAAAAACTTGGCTTGGATGAGGGGGGAAAGTTATTTAGAGTTGAGGACGGATTTCAGATTTGAAAGAGAAGGGTAGAGTTTAGGCATACAGAGGTTTACTTTTTTAATATTTTTCTCTGATTGCTGTGGACCTTTTGATAGAAGAAAAATACAGGAATGTAATTCATAGAGGGATGTTCAAGCTTGGCATTTTCTTCTTTATGATAGATCAGAGGAACTGGATATATGGAGCTACCAATGAGTCTTCTGTGTCCATAACACTTTAAAAGATTTATTCTGCAAAACGGAGCTATGGAAATAAGCAGCATATTTTTCTCTGATAAATGATGTGTTGCCTCAAGTCTAAATTACTGACCTGATCTAATTTGTCCATCAGAGTCAGATTATAGAATTTATCCTTTTTAATAAACAACACTGGCTGATGATTAAAAAATGTCCTGCAGCAGAATCTGATTTCTCTTCTTGATTTCCGAACAGTATAATGTTATTAAACATAACATTGTGGGGCTATAGTGTTTTGTCTGAGGATTTTGATCTCATGCTCTATGGCATTTCACTTGAAGAATGATTTGCTCTTAATATCGTATTCAACCTTGTACTGGGAAAGGTCTTATAAAGATTTGTTTCCTTGACTACCCCATGTCACAAGCTTGAAATGTAATTCCATTGCAGTAAGAGGAAAAAAAATATATTTCAGCACTGGTGTATAATTAATAACGTATCGCAGAAAAAAATCTGGTTAGCGAAGTGCTGTCAAGGAGCTGCTTGTGAAGTAAAGGCATGCTTTTCTTTGCAAGTGATTTGTAAAACATATGCAGGATGATTATTTGTCTTCCCAGTACAAGAAAGTACTATGGTTGGTCTTTAATATTTCTTCATGGAGGCAAGCATGCATTGACTGAGGAGAGTAGGAATATTGCTTTTCTGAGCAGGGTACACCAGCTCATAAGACCTATCACTGACAGTTATAGGGGTTTCCTCCTTATTTGAAATAAGACCAACCTACGCAGCAGACACTGTGTAAATGGACATTATCATAAAACCTGCTTACATCTGCACCTCCTGCTTAAGGTCTTCTTGTCACAGTGTCATCTGGAAGTAAAATCTCAGTTCAATGAACACCCCTTGTCTTACAGGAGCTCAGGGTAAAGGCAGCTGTTGCCCCTTATCCAGCTCTTTTGGAACCGAAATCTGAGCAGAAAATTTCAGTCATAAACAGGGATACTTTATCTAAATTCAATGACTGCAAACAAACCTGGCCCTAAGCTGGGAAAAGGTCCTGGCCTGGGTTCTGCTTAGATATACTCTTTGATATAAAATATGGATGAGCAGGGCATCACTGCACATGCTGATTGCTCCTCTAAGCATGAATTAGCTGGCTACTCGTCTTTTTTAAGTGCTCAGGACCTTACTCCTGGACTAGATGTCTTCTGTGGCAAAAAGTTTCTTTCCAGTTTACAATTGTTTTATCTTGCTGACTTAGGACCAGTTCTTTAGGAAACCAGTGGCACTGAGGATCTGCTATTTATAAATGAACATAATGAGTTCATTGCCTTACCCCACTGACAGCAGGGCCAACTTGTTGGAAGCCAGAGGGATGGTTTTACTTGCCATCACCTTTCTTGGTCTCCGCCAACATTGCAATTATTATTGAAACAAATATCTTACTTATGAGCTTATTAAAAGCCTTTCTAAACTGGCTAGTCATCTTCACAGCCAGTACTCTTTCCACTAGCAAATTTAGATGAAGTTGACAAAATGTGCTTATAGTCTTTCTGTGTACCTATCATCTCCCACATTTCACATCGGTGGCATGCCTTGCCAGGGTAGAGCCCTGCTGGATAATAAAATGCTAAATGAATTATAGCTGGAGGGAATAGAGATGGTGTTGATTGATGCTAATTCCCTGAAGTGAATGTAATAGTGTCTTCTGAGGCTGTGTTAGTGACAGGAGGTTGAAAGAAGAAGTGTTTGTTTCTGGAGGAAAAAGGAAAAAGAAAAAAAGCACAAGATTACATATTACATCTCTAGATGGACTCTGCTGGAGGTACAGGCCACTTGTGATAATAAAATTGACCAAAGATCTTATGATGTTGATAATCCTACACACCTGTAATACTGTTCTGTGAGTATAAGGGATGCAACTAGAACAAGACGGTACACAAATCAGATTTTCTCCATCCCCCTTTTCATTCTCTCTCCACAAAAGTTATTGCATTCTTATCTCAATTAATTCCACATTCCCTCCTGTACAGACAAAATGAC
The DNA here is from genome assembly GCA_002844005.1 of Limosa lapponica baueri. Lineage (NCBI taxonomy): Eukaryota > Metazoa > Chordata > Aves > Charadriiformes > Scolopacidae > Limosa > Limosa lapponica. The sequence continues at coordinate 243,501 of KZ505840.1, forward strand.
ATGATTTTGAGTTCTGAAGCTGCTAGACTATTTCCAAAAAGTAATTTTCTTTATTTAGAAATTAAATAGATTATAGAAACAGATGACAGAAACCCCTGATAGGGACCTGAACTAAATGTACTCTGCTTGTATATGCTTTTTTTTTTCTTCTTTTTTTTTTTGACTTTGATAAGCCCTGCCTTTG
>KZ505840.1:257448-294283 GCA_002844005.1 Limosa lapponica baueri
TCCCCTGTTTTACTGGAGCTCGGCTGCGTGACTTCAGGCCAGTCTGCACTTGCCTCAGTTCTTATCTGCACAACAGAGATCTTTTACCCATGTCTGTTTAGTTTGTAAGCTCCTCAGTCTTCTAGCATGTTTGCCAGTTGCACAGCAGGACCGGGTTCCAGTCAGAGCTGGTATCTCTGGAGGTGACTGTAACTTGGTTCAAATACTGAAACCTCAGGATTGAGCTGATCTCTTGGCTTCAGGTGGGACCTCTGAGGCACTACGGAAGTGGACTCAGCCATCACCTGGAGACAAAAGTGCTACCACATGATGCACTGTGAATTGCCTTGCTTGTTTTTAATAATATGATATAAATAATTCTTCATAAAAGAATGGCAAGTCTTGATTCGCTTTGATGTCAAGTGAGTACTGCCATCAGCTTCAGTAGAATGTTTGGGGTCTTTAATTAGACAAGAGAGTTGGGAACAACATGCCATTCTTCAAGAAACACTTATTTGAGCTGTCCTCAGTGTTACTGCCTTCTCTACAAACTGCGATAGGAGCTTCAGTAAGTTAGTGGAAAAGCTTTACAATTGCTCCTTACTTGATCCACGCTGCTTAGAGCTGGGAAACAGTCTAGTGTTTTGCCAACACATTGCTCTATTTCAATTGCACATATTGCGTGGTTACAGTTATACTTAGATTACCACTTGTACTTATATTCTCTTAAAATAATATGTTCTAATTCAGACATTTAATGCAGCTCCAGTTAATGCAATCGTTTAGTTTTTATATTTCAGTTGGTGAATAAAACCCCCAAATTATCTAGGCAAATAAGAATCTAAACCCATGCTGCTCCTTTCTGCATGTCCTCATTTATGATGTTACCACATCGTACCACCTTTCACTTTGTCTGCTTCTTGCTACTCATCTACTCATCTTGGAAAAGAAAAGTGGTCAGTTTTCCTTCCCGTAGCCCGGCAACTTGGATTTTCGTCTATGAAGTGGGAGTTAAAGTGTCAAAACTGTTTAGAGGGAAAAGAGATTTGATCTCAAGCCTCCTGCTGCTCTACAAATCTAATCACTAGAATCTGCACAAAAAGTGGACAGTAGGTTCTCCAGCTATGATTTTGGATAAAAATGCCCAGGCTGCTGTTCTCTGCTGGACAAGTGCAGTCAATGCAAGTTAAGTCAGATCAGGGGAGGTTACAACATCCTGCTACACTGGGGAGCTTTGGCCACAGGCAGAGTTTGACCTCTGGGAGGAAGAGGGGCTGTAGGGGTACAAATACAATAGGAATGCTAGGGATGTTCAAGTCATTAATAGCTGGACAATGCTTGATAAAAGAGGAAAAAGAGGAGACTTAATGGCCTCCAATAACTTTGTGTTCTGCTTCCTCATGTAGGTATTTTCTTGCTCTGGGTCTCAGTTGTGTGAAGATTAGGTAGGAGCAAAGCACTTGAGTCCTCAAATGAAGTTGCTTCTGCATATACCTTTTGCCTAGACCTGTCTATGTGGGGAAATTTGGGGATCAAAATGTGAGTTCTGGACAAGATGGAAGGAAGGAAGGAAGGAAGGAAGGAAGAAAGGAAGGAAGGAAGGAAGGAAGAAAGAGAAGAAGACCCCACCAGGGAAAGCACTTAACTATCTGCTTTAATATCATTATTGAGCCAAGCAAGTTCTGAGAAGATAGCTAACTTTAAGGAATGATACGATGAATCTTGTGCTTATGATTGGCACAAAATGAATTTTCCCGAGCCTGGGACTGAAACCATGGAATGGGTACAAATAGGTGTAACACTGAGAGCAGATTTCCCGGGATTCCCAGAACAGTTTCAATTTCTGCAGGACTTAAACCTTATCTAGATACATTCCTGGTTTAAGGTAAAGCCTGTTGTTTTCTCTTGCTTACAGTTATATATGAGCAAACACCTAAGAAGGAAAGGCAGGGCAAGTGAGAGAAATAGTAGGAAGAAGAACATACAATGTGTCAAATTTAGTATCTCTAGTAGCAGGATTAGAGGCTCAATTTTTGTTTTATAAAAATCTAAGGCATTTCATGAGCTTTTTCTTTTCTTTTTTTTTTTGCATTTCTCATTAAACAGATATTCTTCCTCTGAAAACCTTCCCCTTACTGTTAGTGTCCAGTGAATGGCATCGCATAATTCTGTGTCTGAATTCTTTTCTTAGGCTGTGTTGTATACTTTCTTGTTCTGGAAGCCTGGGCTTTTCATAAGGTATGCTTAATTTTGTTGCGTACCTCTGTAAATTTCGTAATGGTATTTTAAGGTTGAAAAGAGGGAAAAAATGAAAGTTAAAGATATGAAGACATGAAGTCAAGCATTTAGTATTTTCCCTTTTCTCCAAAACAACCAACTCTACAAGCTAGCTGCATTTTGTTTCTGCTTGCCACATACCAGTTAATTCCAAAAGTTCACTGCACCATTTTTTTAAAATTGGTTAATCAATAAATTTTATTTCATAATTTATCTTCTCTGGCTAGTCGGCCCTCGCGGTTCTTTGTTATGTATCGAATACATTTTACATATATACTAGTTATATAGTTAAAAACTAAGAAAATAATTCAATGGAAAAAGTACAAACAGGAGAAAGGAGAGGACTTATTTGCAAATAAATAGTAGTCTTGGGAAATCTAGTAGTAGTATGTCTTACAAAACACCTGGATTTTGTGGAACTCTGATAGCTGGGAGGAATTACAGGACAGAATGCAAAATCCTGTAGACTAGGACCTTTTACATAAGTGGTTGTCTATTTTTTCTAAGATCTCCAAAGTCCTGCTCCTGTGATAACCAAGTTATTACCTATTTTGCTTTGTTATAGTACTTATCTAAAAAAAAAGACAGTAAGTACAATATCAAATATTTAGACTAGTGAAAGAAAACCTCTCAAGGGAAGCTACTATAAAGGTGATTAAAAACAGGTCTTCAGATTTTCCAAAGTATTATATTCACCAATTAGCTCTGTTTATGCTCATTAAAAATATAAAATAGATATGAAAACATATATTGGCACAGAAATTTGTGCTCACAAACATTGTAATGCTGCCAGTAATTGCCAGGTTTGAATTCTGGAGTCGCTTCTTGCTGAGGAATTTGCAGTCTTCTTCCCTTGGGCACTGCTCCTACAGATAGACACAAAGCCTCACTTGCATCCTGCTTCTGCAACAATTCAGAGACTGTTCAGGGGGGATATTACCAGGTGGGAGTTAGCACTACTCAGGCTCTACATTTAGTGAAAAGGGTTCTATTTTACAGGAGAAAGATGAGAAGGCTGTGCAGGTAAGTTCAGGTACCACCAAATATTTCTGGTACTTTCCTGGCGTTAAAATTTTGCCATCCCAGCTTGCACAAGAGTTGAAGGAAAGAGATGTTTGCATTCTTGGTGTCACCTCTCCCTCTCCAATAGACCTTTGTCCAAAATGGGTAGTCAGTGGCCAAAATACATATATTTTCTTTCTAGATGATCCCACCAGCCTGTACATCAAGCTGAGCATTGGTGCCACTCTGCACAGCTTCAGCCCCAGGGAAGGGTGTGCAGGTTGATGAGCAGAACGGAGACGGACAATGTTTGCCTATCTCAGCCTGCAGCCATTGGTCGGGATTCATCTGCAGCGCTGGCTGGAGAAGCTCCAGGTGAACGTATTTCCACTGGAGCATTTCAGGCAAAGCTAAGATGCCATGTGGTGATGGCTCTATTCTGAGGAAGGTGTGGTAGAAAACAAGCAGGTTTTCATTGTACCTGTCTGATCTTCTGCCAGCTCATCTGCCTGGCAGATGGCTTGATGACAGAGGAGAGCTGGTGTGCAAAGTTGTGACTGTTCAGCTGCCTGAAGACAGAAGGATTTCTAGAGCTTGTTCTCCTCGGACAGCCCATAAAGAGGATGCTCCCTGAGCTGCTACTCCCTAAGAATCAATGCCTATGGGGCTGCCCCATTGGCGGAGCATCCACCCATGTCTCCACCTGGCTGGTCAAACTGCTTCAGCAACACATTCACATCTGTCTGTCACCCCAGGGCTTTGCTTTGTAGATGGTTCTGCAATGTTTTTTTAAAACAGGAGCAAACCCATTCTTTGAACTATTGAAATTCTCCCTGAATGGACTGATTATGTTCTGTCACACAGCTCTAGGAGTGAGTAAAACAAAATATGATTAGTGGTGTTAGGAGGGAAATTAGCATTGAAAGGAATGCAAAATGAGGGCAAGGTAGACACCCATGTCAAATATACCGAAAGAAAACATATCAAAGGTTCTCATTTCTGGGTAGCGAAACAGAAGTTTTAATGCAGCTGTGAAATCCTATGTCAAACTAATTGTATTTTGTGGGTAAACATCCTGGCTTGGCAAGAAGGAATGTATAAGTAGGGACTAACCTGGTCAGGGGTTTGGGGCTCTATGTCTCGTATCGGGCTTTGCCAAATGTGCCTGGTGTAATGAGGCCTGAGTGACTTAAGGCAAGACTGAGCTGACCAGAAGCAGATGTCAATACTGCTGGTCAGCTCTGGATCCCATTCTTCGTTGGGCGTGATGAGCAGGCACTATGAGAAAGAGATTAATCTGACCTATTTCAGAAGCCTACTTTTAGATGAGGTGACGCAAATCTGGAAGTACCCATTTCCGTTGATTACAAAAGGAATATAGTTAAGTAGCTCAGACGTAGACAACCGCATCTCATCAGATAACTCCCCCTCTTCCTGACTCAGTACTGTGTGTATGAAATGAGGTAATAGTGTTGCCTTTCTTGTTTGCTTACAGTATGTGGAGGCCCACAAAAAAAAGAACCGCTAAATGCTTTTAAAGTGTTTATCAGATCTCTTTCATGTCTGCGATGTGTCACATTCTAAAAAAGGGCTTCATAGGATCAGGAATTTGGGAGCACTGAAGAAAATTTAAAAAATATATACTCTGGAACAGAATTTCAAAAAGCACCTTTTCTTTTTCCACCCTGTGGATTTTTATCTAGGGAAAAGTGAAAACCAGCCCTGCACAGGTGCTTCCTGTAAAGGATTCTGAAGAGCAGGAACTGGTCTCTGGGAAGGGCCAAATGACCTCCTGTGAGCCCAGCCATGCTGTGCTGACTTAGACCACTGACGACAGCCAGGAGCAGTGACATGGTGGGCAGCCAGAGAGCCTGGGGCCAGGTTTGTGCCCTTGCTTTTCTGGAAGTGCCTTCCCAACAGTGTGAGGCTGCTGTGCAGCTCTGCAAAGAGATGGCCTGTTTGGCTCAAGGAGAGTAAACAGCCACAGCTCCTGGTTTTATTTCTGATCTTTGAATGGAGTCTATCATCACAGGGATGAGGACAGTCAGCCAGGCAGGAGGCAAGGCCCTGGGGGACCTCTTCCTGACATGTAGCTCACACCTCAGAGAGCGGCAAACTGGGGACAGAACTCTGGGCATATTTGCAGCTAGTAGAGATGCCAACAGGTCCTCAGTGCCACTGCCTTGTTAGTCAACGGAGCTGGACTGCATCGCCAACTTGATCTTGGGGCTACCAGGGAATTTTGGCTTCAGCAGCTCCTGCTGATCCGTGGCTGGTGGTTTGGATTACCCAGGACCTTTTATTCCAGCACAGCTCTGCTGCTGGTCACAGGGCACGGCTCTGGCATGGGTCACACTAGATCTGCCAGCTGCCCAGGCTGGACACGGCACAAGAAATGTCCCCAAAACTCAGCCTAGGAGGAATAGCTTTGAGATTATATTTATGTCATTGAATCTAACCCCCCTATCACTGTTTTTAGATTTGTTGTTCTTGGGAAATGAAGTCCAAGCATTTCACAAGTGTTTTCTAGATTAATGAAAGATCTTTAATGAAAGAGTAATTGGATTTCTATGTTAATCAAGTTTTGATTATGTGTTACATGCTCGGGGTCACCGTTTCAAAAGGGTAATGCCAAAACTATCTTCCTTGCCTGCAGTTTTTGTGGCTAACCTTGCACTTGCTCCATCTGATTAGGAGGGGGGTGGGATCAAATGGCAAAGTCTAGATAGAGATTCTGAGAACCCACCTGCAGACTTGAAACCAGTCTTATTGGGGAAATACATTATGTTGCTGTAGCTCAGACCCAGAGCCCAGTCCACAAATCCCAATGCTCCTGTGCTCTTTATTCAGCAGCTTCATTTGTACCCAACAAATGTCCCAGCAAATGGTCTACAATAGGCATTTTCCTCGAAGTTCAGGCTCATGCACACTCTGTTCAGCTCACCTATTTTTTTTCAATTTTCCACCAACGTCTGTCAGGTTTGTTTTCGCTACAGCACATCCACCAAATTTCTCTGGTACTTTCAAAGAAGTTTGTTAAGGATTTGAAAGTTTGGAGTATGAACAGTTTGCCTGTCAAATTGCATGCAGATCTTTCCTTCCTATAGATATATATACACACACATATATAGATAGATAGCCGTTTCAATTTTCTTTCCAGTACTCATTTTCAAAATAAACAACCTGAAGCTGGGTTTGGATTGTGAGAGGGAAGGCCTGTACATATGTTGCAGAACAAACGTGTGGGTGATCCAAATCTGGAGCTCAGATAGTTTCCAGATGACTGATGGACACATAAAACAAGTAACAGAGTCCTTTTCTTAGTTTCCTGGAATTCTGGCAGAATTTAAACCAGAGAAGAGGGATGCTTTATCAGAAACATTAGAGTGATTTGGAAGGGAAGTGGGAGATGTTTAGCAGTTGAGATCCGAAATCCTGTGGGACAGATCCTTAGCATGAGAGCCTATTTACAGCACCTGGAGAGTTGATGCAGCAACCTAAAACAGAATTATTGCTGGATTTTGGAAGATATCTTTTCTTCACTTAGGATGTGAGTTCCTGACTGTTGCATAATTCGCAAAATTAAAAATTCAGATCGGGTAAGAGGTTTTATATGGTAAATGTGTCTAAACTGTGCTTGGCTTATTCATAAAAGGTAGAAAAGAGAGATCTCTCTTAAAAATAAAACTGAATTATGTTTTGGTTATATTGACCTGACAGTCTTTCATTGCAGAAGGGGTGACTTCTGTAACAAGTATCTGAAACCCACAGACACTTCTATCCAACAAGAGCATTCAATACTAACCGTACTATGAGGCAATTAAGATATGAAAATTCAGTTAGATGTTGACATACAAAAAACCCTTAGAGGACCAGCTGTCACCACTGAGTTGTCTTAAGTGACTGCCATTATTGTCTGTGGAACGTGGTAAGATTTTTGAAATAAGCTCATAATAAAGACATACAAATTGTCCTTTATAAATAAAGGTACTATCCATAACCTAAGGCTCTGAATGGATTGAATAGAAATACCATGAATAAAATTACAGCTTTCAGAAACAGACACTAAAGGTGTTTTGATCATTTAAATGAAGTTTCTTCAGCAGGCTATTGTGATGCCTTCAGAGTGCTGAAAACTGCAAAGGGCAGATGAAAATGAACAGTGAGAACACAGACCTCATCCAGGGAGCACGTCATTGTGCAGAGTGCTAAGGAACCCAGGGTGCAGAGCAGCTCATGGAGAGGGAAGAATGTGGACTTATGAAGACCAGCAGAGAGAGTTGGGGTTGTTCAGCCTAGAGAAGGGAAGGCTCTGGGGAGCCCTTATGGCAGCCTTCCAGTACCTGAAGGGGGCCTATGGGAGAGATGGGGAGGGACTCTTTATCAGGGAGTGTAGCAAAAGGGTGATGGGTAATGGTTTTAAACCAAAAGAGCGGAGATTTAGATTAGATATTAGGAAGAAAATCTTTACTGTAAGGATGGTGACACACCGGAACAGGTTGCCCAGAGAAGCTGTGGAGGCCCCATCCCTGGAAGTGTTCAAGACCAGGCTGGATGGGGCTTTAAGCAACCTGGTCTAATGGGAGGTGTCCCTGCCCATGGCAGGGGGGTTGGAACTAAATGATTTTTAAGGTGCCTTCCAAACCAAACTGTTCTATGACTCTATGACTTACCAACCAGGATGTGGACTGGCCACCACACACAGCTGTACTGGCCAGCCCAGTGCTGTGCTTGGCACAGAGCTGCACGGAGATGGAAGAGCTGAGCCAGCTCTCCAAGGACTGATTTAATACTTCTGCTAACTTGATCTGGATCTGGAATCTTCAAAATACGTTTCTTTTTCCTATTAACAAGATGACCACTTGTGCTTATGAGACACTTTTGAGGTTGAATACCTGAGTGTAGTTGGGCTGGCTGTATGTGAGAAATTAATGCAGCAAAAAAGCAGTGCTCATATTCAAAGGTGACTAAAGCAGAATGATCAGTGGAACTAGAGGAAACAGTTACCATCTCTGCCTTCTTCCAGGCTGCCTCCTAGTGCCTCTGTTAGGCTCTCCTAAAGTCTGTGGGGACTGACTGATTTGAGCTCCAGCAGGTAGACTCTTAGAGTCAGTGGTTTAAATGCAAATGGTTAGGTTCAGTAAGTGATCCTACAGAAGTTTGAATAAAGGCTATCCCTGTTCAATTTGTTTCTCTATGTTTCTAGAAAATGAAGGGATCAAGAGGTGGAAAATAAGGGTGCAAGAGAAGAAAAAAAGCCTGCAATTCAAGGAAGAATACGTGTTTTCTGACTTATTCTCTAGAGGTAATAAGAGTATTCTTATTTTCTCCCAGTAATGGAAGACTCTGCTCATGTTCATGCCCTACTCCAAATTGTCTGCATTGTCCAGATGTTGCCTAGTGCTCTGGACAACATCTTAAATGACTCACTGGTGAAGCTGGGAGAGAAGGGAGTTAAATTCTGGCATGGCAAACTTCAGCCAGCATTTGTCCAAGAGAGCAGAGATGTAACGACCCTGACCACTCCTAGGCGTGAAAGGATCTTCACACTGCTTGCTGCCCAGACTCTTGACATGACTCTGGAAGAAGGCTCATCTCCGTAAGAGCTGCTGTTTTTTGGCTTTCCAGAGGCTGATATGTTTGCATAAAACTTTGGGCTAAAAAAAAATGGTATGTTACAATGTAGAGTTGTAGGGTACAAAAGGATAAGAAAAGCAGGAGAAAGAGCTGACTGCAACAAATACTTCCTGCTGTAACAAAGGCCATGGGGCAGGGTGGGGAGGGGGGCTGCCTCCCACCTAAAGTGATTTGAAGCTGTTGAACAGACATTGCCTGCTTTTTAAAGCCTGGCAGAGTCCTAGCAGTCTGCACTGCATCTCACTAGGGAATCCAGACAACTAAGCAGTGATGAGAAAGGAGAGAAAAAAAAATAGAATGAGGTATTGAGAAATAGAGATAGCAAAATTAGAGGTAGATTTCAATTTATGATTTGGAAGCCAAAGAGAACTCTCCACATGATTGAGCAAGCTACCTTTGGTTGCAGCAGCTCTCCTTAAAGCTTTGAGTGGCCAGCTTCTAGATTGCTTTGGTTTGTAGTCACGGATAAACACTCCCCCTGGAAATAACTGAAGCAGCCTGCCACATCAGCTCACAAGCTTGTAAAGTTATATTTTAATTGTGCTATTAAGCCTTTCTCACTTTTGCTTTTGTCTGTTTACCTTCCTGGTTCATCTGGATCAAGCTGTGCTGGAACAAGAGTGTGGTTCCTCCTGAATTGTCCTGTTTATTTGTCATAGGACGTGCAATGAGAATGGGTGAAACCATTCAGAAGCCCAGAAGCAAGCTGAAATTCATCTTACTCTTTCTATTAAAGGACTGAGGTTCGAGGTGGGGTAGTGGAGTACTATTGAAATGTGCTTTAACAGTAGGGAAAGAAGTTTTTTCCATTTCATTTGATATAAAGCATCCAGATATAGGCTGATGGACAGAGTTTATTATCTCTGTTCTCACATTAGCTTTCCCAATCCTTTTCTCTTTCCTCTGATTTGAAATTTATCTTTGCCTGGCTCAAGGGGCTCATTTTGGTGGGCTATCTTAGCAGTTCCCATCAGAAAGGTTATGCTAAGCAGTTGAAAAAATTAAATATATTCTTTTGGCTCCAGGACCAGTCAGATAGAATTACTACTGGGACTGGGGGGATGAGGAACTGCAGATGCCACTGCTTTTTTCCTTTATAGGCAGTGAGTATTACCTTCTTTTGAGTACATTACTGCATTTTATTTAATTATATCTGGCCATAGTTGCATTCTCTTTTGTGACAGAAGTCATACAAGCCAGAAGCTCGTGTTGTATCTCTGACTTGAATCCACAGGTGCTCACCTTTAAAGCAGTGCTGATGCTTGCCAGATATTATTACTAAAGAATATAGGAGATAATGCTGCTGTTGCTCAGAAACACAGCACTGACCCCTCAGACACCTTCAGTAGCTGTCGGTGCGGTTCTACTGCAGTCTGTTCTTTATCATTTAGTTCCCCCATCACACACAGCTGTATGACATTACTAATGTGACATGCCATAGAGGTGAGCTCCAGGGACTTTTTGGAAGGTTTTCTGGCAGAAGAATAGATCATCAATTTGTTAACACAAGCAAATGGTTAAATTTAATAAATTAATACATTAATTTAGTGCATTGGTTAAATAATACACCTTAGCCTGGACACACCCAAATTCTCAGCCATGCACATGTAATTCAGATTCTGAGGGAAACTGTTACTACACACAGACTCATGTATAAGGTGTTGAACAGGAACAATGAGGGCTACCGGCTGTTATGTGAATGAATATTTCTTGCCTGATTATTTCAAGATATTTTTAGTTTCCTACAACAACAAATGATCCTCAGCTCTTTGATCAACTTCACATTACAGCAAAAGAAGAGAAGGTAAAAAAAGAGAAAGGAATTGCCATCTGTCATCTTTGGCTAATTATTTCAAGCCCTACCTTGCTTCATACACTGCAGCACGCTATTTTAGGCCTTGTTAACTGAGAAGTCTTCTACTCTGCAAGAGTATAAATGAGTTCACCTCTAGCAAGCTCCCTACTGCTCAGCATGTTGTGCCGTCATTTCATACAACCTTCCTCCCAAACTAATGTCATGATTTATTAGTTCAGTCAATTCTATTTTATCCTGCTCCCTCAGCCGAACTGGCTTTTCAGTGTAAGACTCAGTTTTGTTGCCCTTCTTTGTGGGTGTATGAGGAAGGAGAGGGAACAGGACCTCATTCCTCCAAACTCTTGTTAGCACGCCAGCACCTTGGCATTAGCCCTTCTGTAGTGTTTGAAGTGAGACAGTAAATGAAGGAGGTCTCTGCAAGTGTGGAGGGATGAAATCAGGCAGCAGGCATTCATCTGAAAATAGGCAGTATTTATGTGAAAAGCAATACACAATGTGCTCCTTCAGAGGCGACCCAGGATCTTTCTGCTTCCACCTAACCTGCAGGCACAGCACCCTAAAAAATCATGCAGAATGAAAAAACAGCTTCGTTTTGTACAGACTTCCCCAAAAATTCCTTTTGTGCCCTGAGATGTGGACTACTTAAATATAGAATGCATTTTTTTTGCCTTATAACTGAACTATGTTAGCATTCTGCGTGAATTGATACTTGGTTTTTTTAACTCTCCTGCTGAAATTTTTGTTGCTTTCTCATTAGTTGTTTAAAGGTTAAGGTGCATCAGGCTGGGTAAAATAGAATCCATCCTCATTTTGTAAGTATGACAGTTGTCATACTCACTATCTTTCGTTTTCACAAAAAAATGCCTTTTTTTTTTTTTTTTTTAGTTCCGTCAGCAAGCTGATGCCTTTCAATATAATTGGAAAGCAAGTTTCCAGATAAATTTTTCAAGTCTAGGTATTGTGATTAAGACGTGAGTTAATAACAAGAAAGAAACAAGCAAGCTTTCAGAAACTAATAAAGTCTCTCTGTAACAATTTAGATCCTTTTGAGCTTTTTAAAAATCATGGGGAAATGAAATCTTTCAATGGCTAAAACGAAATGGCTAAATAGCCTGAGCTAAAATCCTGGATTTGTGCATTTTGAGCTTTGGTATACTTGGAGATAAACTCTGGTATTGTCCTCCGTAAAAGTAAGCTTATTTTCTTTTTAAAGTAAGAACTAGAAGTGGACAGTGATGGGAGGAAAAGAGATTTTTTTTGAGAAAGCTCTACAGAAAGACTATTAAACATCATCCCAACACTCTGAACTTCCCCACAGGTATCCATTTAAAAATACCACATAAGATCAAACTCAGTGATTATACTGTGGCTGTGTAAATTTGTTTCAATTTAAAAAGACTTCCAAATATTCAGTCAAATTGGAATCAGGGTCAAACATTTTGAAAAACAGTTCTACATGCCCTGATTATATTTCACTTCATTGGTCACCTCCTGGTTTTGAGAGAGACAAGCCGCAGAACACAGCTATTTTTGCATCAAGCTCATCTAACGCCAGGTAAGCGTAGAGTGCATGTGCAGGGCGACAGGGAACTGAAAAACAGGGATTCAAATCACTTTTCCAAAGTTGTTGGGTTTTTTCACTCCATAGAATGTAGACTGTGCCAAAAAGTACCGAACGAATCTCACTTACATCTTTCTTACACTAGCAGCACTCTTAAGATGAAAATTCACACACATTATTCAAGGAAAATCAGTAGACCTCAAGAAGACAATGCCTGGCTTTATTTTTTTTTTATCTAATTAAGTTCTTACTGTGAAATACATTTCAATTTTTCATATGTCATTGAAAACTATAGGATCAGTGAATGACATTTCTTCTACATACCTGCCACTTGAAATAAAGTCAAGCAACAAAGAACAAAGAGTAAATTCAGGAGAAAAGTAGAAAAGAATCTAAGCAAAATATGGAAAAACGACTCATTACTTAAACTTATACTATGTGCTTCACAGGAATGTAAACTAGAATCAGTCATAACTCCTCCATCCTTTAAACATCTCTGTGCTATAAGACTGAAAAAATCCTTTCTTCAGGAGATGAACGATTAATGTAAACCTGATAAAGGAGAGAGAATATACACATACCAGCAATTAAGAAAGGTGGATGAACTGACCAGATAACTGTGGTATCAACAATTAAAATCAATGCATCTGTATTATAAGAACTATCTCTTTCAGAAAAAAATATTAATTGATAGTAAGCAGCTGTGGATTTTGCAGCTTCTTAAACAACTTTCAGTTTTTGTACACATTAATAATAATTATTACAGGCTTGGCTGAGGCAAGCATCTAGAGTACTCTAATAAACAGATCTGCTGTCATTCCCCTAGTTCAGAAAACATAGCACAACTGAATGATGAGAGACTACAGACTGACGTGAAAAAATGAAACATTTTTACGGACATCAGAAAGTCAGAAAGAAAGCATAACTTCACAAAACATCACTTTTTAGTTACCTGTCCCAGAGAGTAGGTGAAGATTTTGCGAGCCTGCCCTGGAGAATTCTAGGTTGCCATAGGCAGGTTGGCACCCAGGAATTTCGTACCCTGCAGCATGAATAGAGGATAAACCATGGCTAGGTATGGCTCATAAAACATACGAGTGATAACCTAGCTAGATTTGCTGCATATTAGTAAGCTATGGCATAATTTGGTACTAATTATTATTCAGGATATCTTACTTTAAAGCAGTATTAAAACTAAAAAACAATGTGATGTTACAGCACACACATTTAGAGATTTTCTTATATGGCTATTATTGGTCAGAACAAGTCTTTAGGATTGACTTATTATGGCTGTAAATGGATGCTACTCCATCTATTTTACTGGAGAAGCATTTGCTCTTAAGATTTGTGAATCAAGCCCTTATATTTTTGCATTGTAAAAACATCAGATTAAACAAATTTATGCTTCATTGAAAAAGGGTCAGCAAAATTCCTTCTGAGCACCATAGTGAGAACATGTTTAACAGTTTTAATTAAATCTGGGCTGAGGTTCAAGTTCCACATACCAGGTTCCATGCACATCTACCAGCAGCAGAACAATAGCTGCAAAATATTTGCTGGAAATGAAAAACACACAGAGAAGCAATCTGAACTAGCAATATAAGCTATGAATAACACACAGCAAATGCAGATCCAGAGCCCAGGAGAAGGCCAATGAGGCAGGCAAATTAGCAATGAGAACTGTTGCCCAACACTAGCATCAAGCAATGCTGGTAAGGTTCAAAACACTCTGTTCAGTCCTTAGTCCAGCAAATTCTCACTCAAGTCAAAGTTGGTTTTTCCTGAGTAAAATCTGAGTAAGGACTACGATATTTGCCCACTCAGAATACCTCATACAGTACTACTGTTTTTCTTTCAATATCAGAAATACAACATAACATGCCTTGAAGGATAAACTCAATAAAGATCAGTTTTTCCTCACTCAAGCACATTCATATTTGTGAACCAGAATTTTTGCATAAGCTTTCCCTGTGGTCAGTGATCTCTATACGTGCAGAAAATTCTTCCTTCCAGTATTCACCATGAACTACCAGCAGGTATTGCAAAACAGGGACCTTCTGGACCGTGAGCACATCTTTACATACAGGGACATGTTTCAGGAGCAATAGCTGTGCTACAGCGAGCAGAAAAGAATCTCAGTATTTATGGGAAAGGGGAACTCTGCTGAGTCTCTTGCTGCTGCTGTAAGTCCACCTTGGGATTGGCTTCATGTCAAGATGATGCTCTTTAAGGCACTCCGAGGAAAAGCACTAACTGAATTCCAGCATGTTACTCTAGTTGTACTGAGTTGCTCATTGAATAAGGAAGGGACATTTAAGTATCTTTTAACTTCTTCTGCAACAGACTTAGATTAAGTATGTGAAGACTCCCAGAGCGACAGAAAAAATGAGATGGCCTGAGGTTTAGGTGTTGTCATCACACAAATTTAGAGCAATATTAGCTTTAAAATAAAAGTGGAGGCGAGAATAAATCTCTGCAATCTGTAATACTTTGGTATTGTCGGTTCTTCCCTGAACTGTGAGTATTACTTTGGATTATGTACCTCTCACAGCTTTTCTGATGTTCTTAAACTGCAAATCTCATAATTAATAGATGTGTACTTATTTAATATATACCAATTCTGCAGTACTTCACTATGTATTTTCATTCTCAACTATGGGTGTCAGGAAAAAGTCCATTGTGGGAATACAGATTTGAAAATGGTCTCTATCTGGGTCTCCTTTTTATATCTGCCTATTTTTAGGTACAAAATTGTAAATTGCTCTTGAAAATCAGGTCTTTGAAATTGTAACTTTGAAAAAATCAGTGAATTCAGCCACAGGTTTTTCTAGAACCAGTGGAGAATTTTCAAACCAGAGCATTTTGCATATTTATCCGCACTTCACTGAGAAATCCTCCTTAGTTGTTTTCTAATGAAATTACAAAACTTGGAAATTCTGAGATGGATGAAATGAAAACATTGGACTTTTCAAGCCCACAAAATTAGTTAAACTGGGACTCCTGGAGCAAGGAAGCCATTTTAGCAGGGAGAAATCTCTGCTGTCTTCAGATCTATTACCAGCTCTCTTCCATGTAGTCTTAATCTAACCTATCTCATACCTTTCACTGATAAATAGCAAATAGTTTTGCTATAGACAATCTTGACTAAACATTTTAACGCTATGAGGTTGTGAGATGTTTTGACAGAGAGGAGAGGGGTGTGAAATCCACTTTAGATATTTGCTCAGTGTTTTTCCTGACATCTTCTCGGTAGTAAGTTTCGTATAATTGCTCCATAAATGAGCTAATGCAGAGAAAAGCTCTGTGCTCTAAATATGGTGGGTCTTTCAGAAGCTCCCCAAAGGGAAATAATAACATCCTGTCTTAGATAATCAGTGTCAGTTGTAGTCAGTCTAATCACATTCTCATGTGCAAGGTTGAAAAATAATTAGTAACTGTAAGATTTATTTATTTGCCTGATATTCAAACACAAAAATTAATTTGTCAGCTTCTGCAATTTACATGGGACATTGTTTCATCATTGGCAAATCAGAAATGAGCAAAACATACATACATTTTTATTTAAAGTAACTGTACATTTTAAAGGAAACAAAATGGCAAATGTTCCCAGTTCTGTCACTGTGTTGTTTCCTTTCTGAAACAACAGTTGTAAGAAACTTGTAAGTTTTGAAAATAATAACCACCTTATTAAAAAGAATATTATATAGTCACAGTATACATGTAGTGGTTTACTACAGGAAAAATATCAGTCCCAAAAACCTGAGGAGAAAGTATTTCAGATTATCAAAATTTAAGATGACTTTTTATTATGCCATAGCATGATAGAGTAACATTTTGCACTTCTTTTCTACAGAGCTTCCCTTATTCCTCACTGATGTGATTGAGACAGACTCCAGTGTCAAGTAAGGTTCGAATTTGGGCATACTCTTGTAATAGCCTGTGTTTCCTTGTCTTGTCCTAGAACATGCAGTATGTTACTTCAAATAGTGGCTGTGTCTCATCTGACAATAGTCATGGAAGATACTTACAGACCTATGGCCAATTTGAAAAGAAAAAAAAAAAGTTGGATTTCTCAGTGAAACATGATCAACACTTTATTTCACTGTCTAGAGAAGAACAATTAACAGTTCATCAGTTTTGGTGGCAGATGGTGATTGATCTGCTGTGCCTGGAGTAGAGTCATATGCACTGCTTTGTCTATTTAAAAAATAATGTTATGAGAAAAGTAAACACAATGCCCCTTATGCTCCTCTCTCCGTATGTCATAGGTGAATAAAATTTGTAGCATCTGATATGTATAAAGGCCCCTGGTTCGCTTGCTACTCTTCAAAAACACTGCTCTTTTGATGCTACAATATACATGGGTATTTTACAAATGCCAATGCAAATCTGAATGATTTTTCTGGAATAACGTGTTTTTCAGAAGCTGAAGAATTTAATGGTTGCTCCTGTCTCCACTTGTGAGTGGAGGACTTAGTGAATAGCCTTTAGCAGTCTCTAAGCAAAAGCCACCCCAAATCTTGCACCTGTTAAAGGGAAAGGGGTTTTCTGTAGAGCAGAAATGTCTCCTGGTCTGATTTTAGCCTAAACTCAGTGCTTTTGAAGACCTGAAAGGGATTTGAAAGTCACCCTTAAACTGGGTTGAGCTATTATGATTTCGGTACTTGCCCAATTTAGCCCTATTTTACCCCACTATGAAGAAGTTAAGCACAAGAACTGCTATTTTTGCTTCTATTAACACCATGCAGCTATTTTAAGGACATGCTTTTATAAACACTAATAACCTCAGATGAAACATTGACAGGGCAGGCTGGAAGAACTACAGGGACACCTTGGAACATACTGTCACGACTCTACCTCCACATCCCGTCCTCACTGAAGAGGCACGTGGCAGTGATGCTGATTTAGCATCACAGACTTGCAAGATGCTGTCAGCTGCGCTCGCTACCTACTTTCCTACCAGTCATGCCAATGTAGGCAACTGGCTGTCATCTCCATGGAACAAAGGCTAGAGCTAATAAAAATGTCAAAAAATCCATTTTCTGTGAGGGGGTGGCAGTTCTATTCCTGGAGTTACCCAGAACTATCTATGACCACAGCATTAAATAATGTAAAACTGCTGCAGGAACTGCAACAATACATCTTAATGAATATTTAAATGTAATTCCTTAATTGAAAAACAGGGTCCTAGGGAATCATGCATCCCCCAAGGTGGGGTAATCTGCAGGGACTAGACCGGTAGCTCCACATTGCAGACACAGATGCTAACAGAGTGCCTGGAAATATAATGAGGTTGGGTACATCCATCAAGAATTAAAGGGAGGAAGGGGTGTACACCTGTTATCAGTGAAGTTAATACCTATTTTCTGACAGCATAGGAATACAGAGATATTACTTTGCCAGCTCAGCTTAACACATTTTAGGAGAGAGTGTTTCACTGGCAAAAGGCCTGCTGGCTTGGGAACCTCTCAGTATCCTTCTGACCAGGCTCAAAAATCCACCCTTTTTCCTCATGCCATTTCTTGTCTGTTTTTACCCCACTCTTCTAACAAGCTCCTGCCATGGCTTCTCTTCATCTCCAGCTTTGCTAATCTGTGCAATTCCCATCTAATATGTTTCTGGTGAGGCCACTGGCTCCCCTTGGTGCATCATCTACTGCAATGCTGAAGGTGAAAGACCACTTCCATGTCCCCTCTTGGAAAGCCAGACATTACAGCAAGCTTCATCTGCCAGGAAGAGTTAGGAAGTCTTCTTCAGTCTTGAAACCCTGGGAGCAACAAGACTTAACTGAGATTAAATGTATGTGAGATTTAGTTGCCAAACTCATTTGTCTCTGTTAACCAGGTATGGTCTGTTTGTTTTTTTTTTTTCCCAGATGCTTTTGAATTGTGCAACTTTGAATGTTTATAAAAATGTTATAGCACAAATTCTTGACACTCTGGAAGGCTCCTTGAAGTATTTTAGGTTCCAGCTCAAAAGCAAACAGGCTGAGGGTTTCTCAATGAAAAAAAAATTGCTGGCTATTTTTTTGCTCTACTCACATTTTTTTCCTTAGTTATATTTTCAGAAATATCTGAGGCAGTTTAACACAGAAATATATCATGCGGTATTCCAATTGATACAGTTAAAATTCTGAAAAGCATTAATCAATCTGTCAGTGGAAAATTTTGGGTGACCTCAGTGATCAGTAACGCTATTGGGTCGTCATATCTACCCTACCTAGCTGTTTATCTAACTATATTTATCAAACTATGTGGGTAGCCTTTTGTGGACTAAATGTGTATGTATATGTGTATGTACATATTTTAAATCCACAATTTGCAGAAAATGTATGTGATAAATAGTATATAAATCTTTTAGAGTTAAATTTCCGTGCTCAGACTTTAAATAAGTGAATAAATAATTACCACTGTATTAGGCACATTGACAGAGCAGTTGTGGTAGGACTGGAACTTCTTGCAATGTTTGATTTAATTTGTTGATGCCTTCAAATATGTGTGTAGCTAAAACACCAATTATGTTTCACTCAGACACAAGGCACTTGGTTCAATATAGGTGTATCAACAAAATGTAAGGATTTATGACTAAATGAATTAATGAACTTTCTCTTCTCAAAATGCTGACGCCATGCCCTCTGTGAATAATGCCACAGGAGATGACATGAGTTAATCAGTTTTACATAAATTTCTAATAATTAATGAGTGGTTTAAGCTCTCAAAAGAATCCATTGAAACAGACCACATTTTTCCAAACTTTTGCTAACTTTATTGCATTAACTGGGTACTCTAGTTTACATACGAATATCCACCATTTGCTTGAATCTAGTTAGGTATTACCACAAAATCCAAGCCTGTGTGAAGCTTTGCAAGCTTGGTGATCACTTCTCTTGGTATCACTGTGGCATTTTATTGTGACTATATGACTTCATATTTTGTCAGTCTTTAAATGCATGAAATATACTAACTGATATGAAATTTAACAGCTGGCTGAGTACAATTTTACTGATGATTAGATTTTGGGGAAGAGAAACAGGTGCAGAAACACTCCCTCCTGCAACTACAGAAAAATATGATAGGAATTAGTCATTCAGTATCTGCATGGAAATAATCATAAATTGTTAATAATATTTCATTTTGAGTCTCCTACTTGGGAAGCTGATCATCTGCATATTGTGAAAAGCATTAGCTAGCTTTACGGTCTTGCAGCTTATGAACTACTGCTATAGAATAAAAACAGTCACACTTTTCAGAGTTATAGATCATCTTTGCAATATAATTCAATGACAGCTGATAGTTTGTATACTGCTTAGATGCATTTTGTTATTTCCTGTGGGAAGAAATAGCCATAAATGCACTGTATAGGTGAAAAAACATACCTGTTGTCTGTAGGCATTTCCCATTGGAACTATACTTGCTTATCTGTTTTATATCTCATGAAGTTTCAGTATTTGTAATGGCTCTCCAATGCTGTCAATGATAACATCCAATAGTTTCTCTGAGGCATTTATTTTGATGATGAGTTTTTGTATTATGGCAGAGCTCAGTTTTCATGAGGAATGGTTTTCCACACACAGGAAAACAAATACCAGACTAACATAAGGGCTGTCCTTCCCTCCTTTTCCCTTGGGCGCTCTTCTTCAGCTATCTGACTAAGTGCTGTTTCTAACATAATTAGGCCACCACGAACCATTTCCCACCTACTTTTTCCCTATCATAAATGCTTTGCTCCAGTGTCCCAACAGCAGACCCATTTTTCATCCTTTTTTACGGTTTGACTTCAGGCAGCCCTTACACAGCTCCAGCTGCCCTCTCCGAGTGCGCTTACAAAGCTTTGTTTCAACACGGAGAACATTATGGGGTAGCTGGCAGTACGTATCTGGCCAAGAAGACTTCTGTGTCTAGAAGTAAAATTTTATCAATCTTTATGAGACAAATTTGGAAAGATATCCTTATATGGAAGTAAGAACTAGAGATGCTTAAGATATCAGCTGCGTAAATTAGTAATACATTAAAATTTACCTTCTAAGTTCTTTATTGCCAGTGTAATTCTCCCTTTTTCTCATTTTTCCACAGTCTTGCTTGGAGAGTCTAAGTTTGGGAGCTTTGGATAATCTCTGACTCATTTTGTCATCTAGGAATGGACTATGTAAAAGGACTTCTAAATATATGGATGTATTTACTGCAGACATCAACTGTGCTTGTATTTATATTTCATACCTTTTCCAAAATCTGCTATGATGTTTTTAAGTAGGCATGTGAATGCGTGAATAAAATCATACTGAATATAGAGTAGGATTAACTTTACTGAGAATAGCAGCTCTTTTGTGCAAAGGCTGCTCTGTGCTTGCACGGTTCCAGCAATCCATGCCTAGTGCCTCCAGAGAATCTGGAAGAACTAATAATTACACAACATCCCTTTCAAAACGGCACTTGTTTTACATGGTAAGCAGCATAAAGCTAAGATTTAAGACTGAAGTATACTTCTTTCACCCCAAAGAGATGTCCTAAATTATATCTGATAGCTCAATAACTTTCATTTACTCACTGAATACATAGGCTAAAGATCTGTTTTTTTAAGCAGCTCCATTATAAGCTGTAAACCATCGTGCGAGGTGTTTCTGCAAGAAAGGGAAGTGCTGGCATGCCAGGGAAAGGGCAGTGATGTCTCTCTGGGAATGCCATGCAGAATATCTATCACCCATTTTCAGGAGAGGGATTCAGTCTCAAAGAAATGCACTGAAAAAGTTTTTTCTGAGACTTAAGAAGCATCTTAGAAAACAAAGTCAAAAGCAAAGCCGGCGTAGATCAGTCCAAGAAAAGAAAGACTGAGTGAGGATGTGGCTACCATTTTAAACATAACAGGGAGGGTGGAAAAATTCTTTCCTCCAAAGAAAGCATTGGCTTAAGAACAAGTGAACAGAACTGGTCATGATTACATTTTCTTCAGGAAGTTAGAATACTTAGCAAGACAGAATAACATGATTCTGGAACAGCCTTCCGATAAGAGTAGCAGATAGAAAACCACTTAGAAGATGGAGTATATTGTTGCCTGTAACTGCAGGTAACTGTTCCAAAAATGTCCATGTTCCTAAATGTCTTTTTTTCCTAAATTGCTTTTTCACAAAAAGTCTACTGTCAATGGATTTATTCTAACAATGGATCTCAGCCGTTCCAAATCTTATTCCCTTCACTGTTCAGCGACATTCAAGTAAATTGTTACTTGTGGGAGAACATAACCGAGCACCAGCTCAGTACTGCCAATGACAGGAGTCAGAAATGGAAGAACTCCCGTTGAGAAAGCCAGTGCCAAGAGTCCTAACTTTCAGAACCTGATGCGGCTAATGAATTCATCATTTGATCTCTGCTAGCATCTCTGCATTTATCAGTCCAACACTTTCACGTGTTTACACTCCAAATGCACTGCAAAAGAGCTGTTGTATTTTCAATTGAGAATAATATGATTACAGAGGTAATATCTAGAGAAACATTCCCAGGAGATGCTTCCCGGCAGCTTAAAATCAATAGAAGCGATGAGTATTTTACATCTCTTCAGATTTTGCTTCTGTTTGGTCTATATAACCCTTATCTTTTACCCCTGAAGAGCATGGGTGCTTTCACTGTGGATAGATTTTTACGTTCCTTTTGCTGAGAAAATTAAGCACTGAGTGATCTGCTTCAGAAATCTGCTCACTGGAGAATTGGTAAATATGCATGTAAACAACTGCCCTAGAGAATAATCTGAGCTATTTTTGTGTTGTAGTTTGGTAGGTTAGAAGGAGGAATTAATTAAAAAAAGAGAGACTAGATTTCAGTTCAGAAATTGTTTTTCTGTCAGCTTAGAAGTCATCTGTTCCTGCCTGCCACCATAGGTTTAGATTATTTTTGGTGAATTCTGCTCTTAGTGAAGAAGTTATTCATCACTGAATGCACCTCTGATGAAATAATTCAATGGAATTGCCTGGGCTGGTTGGCATGGAGTTTACTCCTTGTATATCCATACAGGTTCTCTCAGTCCATCTAGCACTCTGTAGGGCTATTTGAAATTGATTCTTTCTAGTTTTATGTGTCTTCCATTATAAAGGACAGATTTTCTGTTGTCTTAGGGCATACTACATTAATTTTGAAGACACTTATCTATGCCAGGCACTGTAACATTGGACTCTTGGGTAAACAATATGGCTCCCAAAGTAGAGAAAATCAGATCACTTTTCTGTCACTCAACTTTCTCTTCCACCCTTTTTCCTTCTCATTCAGTTAAAGTATGAGTTCATTGAAGGAGAGGAAGTCTCAGTGTTTTGGAAGAACAGCATGCAGTATAATGAGTCCTTATCTCAGGATGGAACTTTGAGTGATAAAGAGAAAATGAGAGGAAGATTCAGGTGGGGTTACCCGAGTTGAGGGTCTTTTGAGAAATCAAGGAAAAAGCTAGAAAAACCAATATGTGAGGGATGGCAGTCCTTGAGATGTATTAAAAACATCCTAATACTCTCAGATTTGTTTGGGGTTAAATTTCAAATTAGCTAATGGGAAGATTTGAAAATTATTTCGTTATCCTGAATACTATTTTAAACCAAACAAATATCGATTAAAAGACTGAATCCAGCAGAATGCAGGAACCAGAGTAGGCCTAGAGGTAAAGACAACGCAGAACTTCACCACCCCGAGGATAAGCCCTGCCAGGGGCAGGAGCACCACTGGGATGAAGAAGCAGGCTCGATGTTCCTGCTTGTGCCAGAGCAAGGGGCCGTGACTGCTGCTTCTGCAAGAGGGATGAGCAATAGGTTTTAGCTTACTCACACCATCCCTTCCCTTGGCAGTAGCAGTGGCAGGTCTCTGGCAGAGGCGAAGCAGGCAGCTGCCCCAGCAACTGCATACTTTCTCTATGTCTAGAGCTGGCTCTGCAAATCCCATTCCATTTATTTCAGGGCTTGAATCATATACTATACCTGGCGCAAGGCCCATTCGACGCTTTGAAAGTGCTTTGGGGAAAAAATAAAAGTGCTGCAAAACAAAATTGCCAGGTGTGAGCAATCAGAGCACAATTAAATCTATTACGAATGGAATGAATTATCTCCTTAAAAAAAATATTAGCTGTTGTGGAACATGTCTCATTTAGCAATTAAAAAATGTATACGTTCAGGTGAGTCTTATTACTGCCTGGCTAACTCCTGTCATGTGCTGCTTCAGGCTGTCTTTTACCAGAACTGGCTGTGTTGCAGAAGACACAGTCTTCATCCAGATGTACATCAGTGAGTCACGGGCACGAGACTGCTTTATGCAGAATAGACAATGTCTAACTATGATATCAATAAACTAATGGATACTTTTAAAACTAGAGAGATATAAATGCAGAATATATAATGGTGAGAGTTCAATGATATTGGAACACACCTCTCCAAGGGAGGGCATCAAGGATTAAAGGTGAGACAGGCTCTAAGCATTAGGCGGCTGAAGTGCAGATTCTGTTTTCAAGACATGAATACAGGAAGGTTATTCTCTTTAACCAGAGACACTTACATTGGGATTCTGGGGTGTCCTGGGAGGTTGGACAGACACTGAGTGGCCTGGGGCCGAGTGGCCTGGCTTCCCAGCACTACTGTGACCCCTCTGTGAGGCAAGAGCTACAGGTCCATGGAGGAGCTTGTCCCATTCATGGTGCTTCAAGTCCACCTAACCCTTAGGGACGGTCAATACAGAGTTAGCACAGAGCCCAGCAGCTGTGATCTCTTTTTTTAAGAACCCAGTGGTGATGGTATATATCCCACACTTTTGGTGATCTGAGCAGGGACCACTGACTTGTTTCAATTTGAGAGACCTCAGTCCTGTTTCTACTTTTTCTCAGGATATACCTTTGCTAGGTGGCTAGTGGCAGAGATTTCCATGCCTGCCATTGAAATCTGGCACTGGATAACCAGGAATAAAAAGTCATGAAGCCAACATGAAATACAAAAAATAAAAATCGGTTCTGTAGCTCTTGTTTCCTTGACTCTATGGTATTTCATTCTTCAGCTGTTTGAGGCTCCTGATTCAGGTGGTCTGAAAGGCTCCTCTGGATCCAAGGATCTCTTCTTGAGGCAACGTAGTGACTGTATTTTGTGCCCAGAATATGATTTGGCTCAGATACCAGTAAAGCAAGCATGCGTGACTTTAGGTGCAGTATGCTAATGCTAACTAGGCTGTGCAAATTGAAATTTTAATACATTCCTTTGGATTTGGCTGCCAAGTGCGACTGATGGCTAATTGGGCCTGAGGTCTGTAACAGTGTTAACTTGTTGTGGTACAAACATGGAAACCAGAAGGTCTGATCTGGTAGCCGATCCCCTCAAACAAAACGAAAGCACGTACAGGAAGCTGGGGAGGCAGAATATCCAGGGGCCAAGACACATGGAAATCTGGTTCCTATTTGTGCAAGCTTTACTGGTCATAAGCAATTAGAATCAAATTCCCACCTCAGCCAAAGGATAACAGTGTAATACCTCCCTAATGTATACTGAGGCTCTGGGCCAGGCCTGAAGGAGTTGGAAAAGTATCAAGTGGCCCGTCTTTTAGGGATGCAGGGGTCAAGTGAGCTTGTTAATAGCAGACTGTACTCCCTTCACTCTCATGTAATTCTGGATCCTCTCAACGTTCTCATGGTCCCTACTAAAAGGTGTCATCTCCTTTGCCAGACATGTGCTACTGTTTAGCAGCTGAGTAATGGGTTTTGTCTCTTTGCAAAATACCAGCTTCAGGCTCCCGCCAGTTCCAGACCAGAGCTGCAGCCTCTTGGCTCCTACAAGCATAGGAGCTATTGGATTAAACCAGGGTAGATTAAAGGGTTGTCTCTAGGTAAAATAACTACTTTGCTTGGCTTTTGAAGTGGGGAAAGCATCATGTCTGATAAACAGACACCACAACTCAGCTAATGAAAGTGACAGGGATTGGGTAGCATTTGATCAGGTGGTAAGCAGTCCTCCCCCACCCTGGTCAGCTGGGTGGTATTTGCAGAAGCTGGCGATTACTTAATAATGTTTTAGGCTACAAAGGACCCCTGGGAGTGTAAGGGGAGAAAGGACGTGTTTGTGGGGAGACAGAAGCACTGAATAAGTTGAATGACCCTATGGCCATGTTTACCGTAGCTTAGGTAAGTTCTCAATTATTGGATAGTTGATTCAGAACAGTTTGGGTTTTCTTTTTGCTGTGAAATATTCTCTTCACCTTATAGAAAGTGAATTTTGAGGGCTGAAGGGCTACCTCCCACCAGCTTCATTGGTCTTGCTTGTACGTTGCTCATTCCTAACATCCCTGTGATTTCCTCTGCATAATAAGAACGGAGAGTATAAAATTAAGAGAGGTTTAACTTTCCTATGTCCTTGTATTGCTTATGTACAGGCACAAGATCACAGAAAGGACTGAAATTTCTGTTCTGTCTGAGCAGGAGCTATTCCACAGGAAGGGTGACAACCTTGACTGTCACCAGAGGCTGCTCTGACTCACTGCTAACCACTGCACCATTGCAACTGGTGAACATCAGAGCTCTTGGTATTAGAATTCAGAAATTTTCTTACAAGATATTTTTCTCTATTTCTCTGCCTCTGAGCATAGCTAAACAGCGCATCTTGTTAGTTATTTCAGCAGCTGCTCATCACTTTGTCTCAGTCTTTCCAACCTCTTTTGGAAAGAAGCTGCGCTATTCCATTGCCACTGGAAGGCTTAGGCTTGATCTTGGCAGCTGTTTTACACCTTTAGCTGAACAATCTTCTTGAATACTCACAGGAGTATCCAGGTAAGGTCTTTATAGCTTGTTCTGACAGAATTTTTTCTTCCTGACTCTCTCCTTCTTTTACAAAGTGTATTTCGGCATCATCTCTGAACTTCCTACTGGCAACTACCTCTTTGCTGAGAAGTGACATCCTTTCACGGTCTAACGCCCAGTGTCTTGTTCCTGTCTTGTTTTCATGTAATCTCCTTTTAACAACTCCAGACATCTTGGCAGGAGGGCCTGAAACGTACTCATTCTCTGTATTTCTTGGCCTTTTTCTGATAAGACTTAGAGTTTCTCTTCTCCCTATGGACCCTGTATGAACATGGAAGAGGAATGCAAAATCCTACTCTCTTTCTCCCTTGCTGTGTTTAAGTGCAACAGGAATGGCACTTCCTGCACTCCTGGGAATGCAGACATTCTAAACTGGTTGGATAGGAAGAGGATGGAAGGGTATGGGCCCAGCCCTGTTCTCTGCCTGCATCACTGACCAACATCTCAGAGAGCTCCATGGGAGTCTAACAATGAAGCTGCACAACTTCTTTTTCATAGTAGGTTTCTTAAAGCCACATTTTGATACTTTAGGATGAATTCCTGCCCTAGTGAAGTTAATGCTGAAGAGCAAGTGGGAATTTGGGACCGAGTTTCTTCTCTGGTTTCTTGTGAGTTCTCTGACGAGACCTGAGAACAGGTCTTACACTTTTGTGTAACACTTTAACACTTAACACTACATGACAATAGCTTTATGCTCTTAGGTGATTGTCTACTAATAGATTATGTATTTATACCCTGGCAGAGCCATGAGCTGCTACTTTCTGAGTCCTGAAGACTAATCCAGCTAGATGATCAGCTCTATCACCTCATATTAATCATACCCGAGTTAACAAAAAAACCCAGATATTAGAATGTTCTGATATTTGGCCCCTTTCATTGCTTTTTTTTTTCCCCAACATATTTCAGAAACGTTTCAATCAAACCATTTGTCTTGGACAATTAGACCGAGATAAGGCTACAAAAATTGGAAAATGAGGGAGAAAAAGGAAACTTTTAACATTAGTTAGTGATGCGTTCAGTCAGCTGTGCATATTTCTGGTTTATAGCATGAGTTAAAAGGAATTAGTACATTGAGTATCAGTAGTAAGTGTGGGAATAGCTCTTTAAAACAAATGTGGATTTTACACACCTTGCAGAAAGTTGTGTGACCATTTCAACCTTTATGAAATAATTCATTAAGTGTTATGGAAAATAAAAAATTTATTTCCATTTGTAAGGGTTTTACATCCTTGTGTGGAAAAAGCCTTTCATTTCAGACAAGTTCTATTCTCTGATTAAATCCTATAGGTAGGGTAAAAGTATTAATAGATTTTTCTATCTTCACCTCACTGATCTTCAATCTCAGGTTCTTTCCAACTCTGCACTTTTTTAGAGGACAGTAATTTGCTGAAGGAATTCTTAGCAAGTTGATGTCAATCTGATTACAATTAACAATGTGTTCCATTTCCCTCCTTCAAATGAAGTTGAATGATGGCAGTATTTAAAAATGATGGCAGATTTAAAATAAGCTGAGGTCTCTCTAGATTTCTATAAATACAGGGTTCATTCTTTTATGGTAGATAGCAATTTCTTGTACGGATCCCACCAGTTTTCTGTTCATTTGGACCTAACAAGGTAAATGAGTAATAAAAGAAAGGTAGATGCAAAGAAAATGCAGTTGTCTGGATTTATTGAGCCCATTTGATGGTGTTGAAAGTATTTTTACTTATTTTTATAGCCATTCATTCTGTTCAGGCCTGCTAGTGTATGTCAAACATCACATAAATGAATAAAGAAACAAACGATTCTTATGTATTAATGGAAATGATGTAGTCTAAAATTAGGGCGTCTACTGCAGCACAGAATAATAGAAACTGAACAACTTGTTCTCTTCTCTGTAAATTGAATTCAAATATAAATATGAAATATAACAGCTTTTGGTTAAAATAGAGACTCCCACTAATTCAGAAGGTGGAAACACATGGGTAGCCCTCCTAGAGACATATAAGGAGCAGGCAGGTGAACCACCACAAGTGCTGGGGAGGCAGAACACAGGCCAAGCATGTTGTGGTATGCTCCCAGCAGCATGTGAGGCCACCAAATCATCAGATTCTGGTGGTGGCAATGGGCCGTAGAAGTGCTTTGCTGGGAGGCTTTGACTTGCAGGTTACCTGGTGCAGGTGGGCTGTGGTGACTGACCCCAAGGACAGGAAGCTCACTCCCAGCATTGGTTCCCTCCAGCATTTTGCAGAAAGAGGTGACTGACACACAGCTCCTGAGAAGGCTATTAGCAGCCTGCATCTGTGCTGCTCCATGTGAACTGCAAGGGGGAAAGGTCTAAGGAATCCCCACTTGGAGAGCCTGGACTAAAGCAGAAAGGTTAAAGGATGGGAGACAAGACATGGAAAAAGAGCACTCACTCGTTTCTCCAACAATTTGCTAGGTATTTGTGCCTTCTCATGCACCACAGCTGAGGTGTTTCTTGCCTGGTGCAGCTGTAGCCTCACCTGCCCTCTGCAGCCTGGGAAAGGAGCAGTGAGTGAGCTCTGTCTGAAACTCCAGAATGAATGCAAGGAAGGTAAGTATTAGGACCCTAAATTATGAGCACCTTCTGACCTGTTGTTTTACAGGAATGAGGCACAGCAATAAATGTGTAATGGACACTTAGTAGTAAATTACTTGGGTACTGCTGCTGATACTAAAGGTAAATGGCTTATTGCCTTAATCTCCCGCTCCCTTACTGTTCAGGGGTAAAGATATTAAGAAAGATATTGAAGGTATATCACATCTGCCTTTTATTGTGTAGTGTGAATAGACTGTGGGCTATACAGTTTAGCTCCCCCTGTGCTAGATTATCTGCCCTCCAATGCTGTTTGGCCTCTGCAATTTATATCCCTATTTCTTTTCCTTCAGCTTCTCACCTAATCAAATCTCACAATCTAAACAGAAAACAAGACACAAAGAAACAGTTAAAGAAGGTATCACAATTTTTCATTTAATGCAAGACTCAAATAAGTACTTTGGGCTACAGAGATGTGCTCCCTACTATAATGTTCTGTAATCCATTTAATCAATTAATCAGGATTTTTGTTAAAACTAAATTAGTTTTAGTTTCTAGCCCCATTTTTATGGTTACAAATAGTCTTTCAACTGTAATACTAAATGTATGCCTGCTCAGTTCATGGTCATTTGTTTTTATACCTGTGCTGCCCTGTAGCTTAAAGCATTTATCTCCCTCTCTGCTCTTTCATACCTTTTGTTTACTTATAAAGAACATGGCAGAGGGGGGATTAGTGGAGGGAGGAGACAGTCAGAAAAATTACTTGGGAATAAATGAGGTTTAACAAGGAATCTCCAGGTAGTTAAAATACTTGGTGAGTTTGGAGGTTGACCTTTTCTTCTCCCTTGTCCTCCTGCTGGTGTTGGCTTAAGTCGGTTATATCCACTGATTTGTGACATTTGGCTCTGTGAAAAGGGAATTGCAGAAATCTAGCTGAGGGAAACGTAATGACAACCTGCAAGAACACCCGAACACCTCATGGGGTGAGGTTAGAGGGAACTGAGCAGGTCAGGACAGGGCGCTGGGGGCAAGGAGCTGACCAAGAGTTGTGTGAGGTGAAGAGCACTCGCCCTGTTTCTACTTTGAAGACTGATCTCTTCTATTTGAACTCTGGATGTTTGCTGTTGTCACTACAGCAGTTTCATTATTTCAATAAAGATCAGATGGTTATTTTGGTAGTATTTCAAGGAGGGCTTGCTGATTGCTGCTGTTGGCACCCTGCTTCCTGCATTCTCCAAATGAACGGGGTGAATGTTTGTTTACTGCTCCCAACTTCAGAGTGCCTTTATCACCACAGTAACAACACAATGAGGTTTTTAAATGAATCTCTCCTGGTAAAGATGAGAGTATTGAGCCAAAGAGACCCAGGCTCAAAGCCCCCTGTCAGAGCTAGGGTGGGAGCGAAGATCTTCCTGTCCCTGAATTCTCCCATGCTGATGTGCCCCTTTCCCCAGGTGTCCATGGTTTTGCCATGTTCTGCAGGCAGGCCTGGGCAGGTGGCACTGAAATTCAGAAAAGTTTAATCAGAAATCATTCCTCTGAAACAGTAACATGCTCCCTGCATAATGAGGCTGCATGTTGCCCCAGAAGAGAAGAATCCATCCCTTGGCTTAAGCTAAGGCACTTCCAAGGAAGAAGCCTGCTCTATGGCACAAACACGTGTTTTTAATGTCAAATCACTTGAATATTTGTATTTTGCTGTGCTGTTTGTAGCACAGGCTACAACTATTTTTTGTTCAAGTAATACTTCTTGGTTGGGGAGCTGATAAGGAAACTCTGAGATTTATTTTTTCCTACCTTGCAGATACTTTTTGTGTCACTTAATCCCTTCCAGTCCTAAGGAAAAGCTTTGATGTTCTCATGTATTCTCATGAGCTGCACAAAATAATCTCAAATAAATTTTTGGTGTTGTGACCTTCTTTGTTAGTGTTAAGTTCTCTGCCTTTGCTGGTCGAGTGAAGTCCTCCAGGGCAAGTTCAAAATTCTGTCAGTGGATGGCTACACTTGTTTGCTCTGAGTGGTCCCATTGACTGCTGGACTCAGTGATGCAACTCTTCTTCCCATTGGTGCCTGCAGTTTGGTTTGTTTTTTTTTTTTTTTCAGGCTGCTCTCTGATCTTCATTATGGCTTGTTTTTAATAGCATGCTGTCCTCTGGCAGGTCTTTTTATAGTGCTCCAACCAAGTAACCTTCTTCTTGTAGGGTGAATCCAGTACTGGGGTGTTCACAGACTGAAAATGTTGCTCAACTTTGCATGCTGGGGAAACAGCATTTTTGTGAGGTCAAAGACTGAACAGGAATCTTCATTAAACTAAACGCAGACTAAAGACTTTCCTCCTCTGAAACGGCCTGAAATATGCTGGCTGGGCTTGTGAGATCTTGAGCAGGGATTTTTAAGATTTCCTCACAACACTAAATCAATATGGGATGCTGTAAGATCTTTTTAGGGAGAGATTGAAGCCTCTGGCTTTCCAAATAGGTGCTTCTCATAAACTGAAATTCATATGAAAAAACTTACAGTGAGAAGAGGATAACAAGACACAGCGAAGGACAGGCTGACTACACTATACTGGAAGACCTGTTGATTGGGCAGTGCATCCAGTTCAGCGTGTTTAATCATTTTCCGCTTCGTGCAGGCTGCCTTATAGTCCTGAGTTGGCACGGTTCTTGCCTGCACGTGTGAGCAATGGAATAAAAGCAAAGGGCTCTGAGGGATTCTTGAACTTGAAGAAACATCATGTACTACAAGTAATAATCTGTTCTGGGTAGGTGTGTACAGCTTGGTAGCATGTTTTTTATTGTTATTTTATTTTGCAGCAACAGGCACTTAAAAACTGTGCCTGGAACCGCACCATTCACATCCCTGTTGTAAAATATGACTGCCTTCTATCTATTAGTACTAATGGCAGTGCCTTAGCAGCGCTAGCAGAGGTGATTGGAAAAGGTGTCTGTGTTAATATGAAGAATGCCACTGTTCAGTTCCAAGCAAAAAACAATTTTCTACAACTGCATGCCATACAGTAATTAATTTTCTCCCTAGCTCTGAGCTGTAGCTAATCTATGTATTTGCAGCATACCTATTACTGCAACATTTAGACATTTTCTTATTTGGTGTTTAGAAGTGTTTGATGTTTATTTAACTAATTGGAGAAAATACAGACTATCCACTTTCATAAATGAAAGAGCAAAAATTAATCGAAAAGTAACCACATTATTCTGAAGCACTGGATCAACTAAGTTAAAATGGAGTTTCACAGTAAGATTAATTATGCTCTGTGCTTCCTGTTGAGTAATTGTGTTCAATAAAAATCATTCTGTACAGTTCAGTACAAGCTGCCATTTCAGCGAGTGGTGTGTAATAGGCTGAGATGCACATCCTGATGTGCTTTACACAAGAGATTTCCACAAGTCTGTTCCATTTCGTCTGTGGGAAAGGACTTGTGCATGTTCAGGGGAAATGTGGGGCCTGGCATACCTGCCTCTTTGGGAACAAATGTGCCCAGCAGAGGTGCTTTTCTGGCAGCTGGAAAAGCACTTCCCCCTGAGCAGTGGCTTTTAAATGGAGGGTTTTTCCTCTTTCATGTTTGTGCATCCTGACGAAGTGAGTGTGCTTAGGGACTGGGAAGCATGCTGGGAACAGACTGGGAGAGACGGTGGTGTCAGGGATGGGACAGAAGGGTTCTTGTGAGGCACTGTGGTGAGCAGGAGCAAGGGGAAATTTTGACTTTCAGAAGCTTCTTGGGCATTTACTGTTGTGACAGTTTCCCATCCCTGGTTGGCACAGAGGGACAGAGAGTAAGGTGCTCCCCAAGCTGCCTGGCTGGAACAGCCTTCTCTCTGAGGCTCCAGGTTTGATCCCGTCATCTATTCTCTACTCTGTTACTTGCTATTTTCTCTAAAGCTCCCCAGATCTAGTCCCTAGATGGGAAAGTAGCCCACAAATTGGGTCAGATAATATAACCCCTTATCCTGGACAAATGCTGACCTCCATCTTGTTATCTTAAGCACCTTCTTTCCCAGAACTGCAGTTGTAAGGACATTCTCTTGATATTTTTCCTCAAGGGACAAGTATCGGATCAAGAAAGATTCATAAAAATTTTTCTAAGTATTTCAAAACTTATCACCTTTAATTAGTTAGCATAAGATGGACAAAAGGGTTGCTGAGCATTGGAACAGGCTGCCTAGGGAAGTGCTTAAGTTACCATCCCTGGAAGTATTTAAAAGACATGTAGATGTGGCTCTTAGGGACATGGTTTAGTGGTGGACTTTGCAGTCCTAGGTTAACAGTTGGACTCAATCTTAAGAATTGACTCAATCTTTTCCAACCTAAATGAGTCTATGAAATTAACATGTACACGCACTTGCCCCCCTCCCTTTGGTTTCCTACAGTCCTGGAAAAGATTTTTCTAAGCCCTCTGAGACCATTCATTTCCTTCATTCCATTAATCCCAATTACAAACACTCTGTTGGGGCCAGACAAGTTCTTTGTTTGCTGAGGCCTCCCGCAACGAGAGGGTGCTGCCCAAAATTTTCACCTGACCTTCCTGCTGCTTTTTGCTTTGACTCTACTCTGAACAACAACTGGGCAGTGGTTTTGGCCAGCAAACCACTGGCCAAAAAGTGCTCTGCTCTCCTTGCAAATCTCTTCAGTTACTGTGACGCTTACTGAGGAGTGCAATAGAAGTGTGAGGAGTCCTGCCAGAATGCATCCAAACAGACTGTATTCAACTGTGTTATAACTTTGTATAATTTCTTTTTTTAAGCAACCAATATTCTGATGTCTGGAGTGATTAAAACTTTTCTATAGGTCTTTTGGTATTTACTTACCAGATTTATACTCTGGCTCTCACCTATATTCTTACATTTTATTGACTTCAGTAGGGCTCTAGTTACATTGCAGATGTCAGACTTTTTGGCTCTACATCTTTACAATGATGAGGAGGAACTTCATCAGGTAAAACAGCACATCAGATTTCATGCATGAGCATAAGGATACACAGAACATCAGTACATGCAGCCGTGGAATGAGTCACCTAACTGACCACAGCTACAAGCACAAATATGATGTGTATATCTACACATGGAAAGTGAGAGTGTGTGTGTTCATGCCTGCCTACCTCTGCCCACAACTTAAAATTTCTAAAGGAAGATAGGGAACTTGCCACAGTTCTTTCTGGATAGAAACACTTTTTGGTAAACACTTTTTTCTTTAAATGAAATAGAGTTGTAAAACCACATAATTATAACTGATTGAGCTTGATGTTTATCAGAAATTACTCTGCTGGACGGCATCTTTCACAGGGGTGGGAAAAGTAAATAACTTATGTCCTTAAATTGGACCATGTAAAAGAAAAACTACTGAAATGAAACACATCTATGGTTGATACAGATGTTGCCCTTCAAACTCCAGTTCCCTTCAGTGGGAATTCCAGTGTACAAAGGACCTGGACTAGGGGTATGCAGAATCATAGAATTAGGCTGGAAGGTGCTCTGGAGGTCATGTGCCCTCTGATCATTTTCATGGCCCTCCTCTGGACCCGCTCCAAAATCACATGCTCAGCCTATGACTATTTGAACAGACTCAACCTTCCAGAACAACTTATCTGGTCTTTAGCTTGTTTCTTGCTTTCTCCTCTGACAGCCTGAATAGTTTCTGCCAGGGTTACAGCTCTTTTTCCCTATTGATGGGAGGATGGCAAAGTTCCTATCACGGGATCCCAATGCAAGTGGTCCTCCCATTGTGTGACAGAGGTGGTTGCTGGGACCAAACTATGCAGGTATCGATGGGAGCACTACAGGAATGGGAATCTGAAAAAAAAAAAAAAGCAAAAAGCTTGTCTTTTCCATGCCTTTAAGAGCTGCTGCATAGTGAAAGGCTGGATATCTCTACTCTTTCACTTAATGTAAAATTTCTTCACTGAACTCAAAATAAGTACACTGGATTAAAGAGGAGGCATATCTGTAGCATGCAGTAGACTACCCAGTTTGTTCCTGTGCTTTTTTATCATCACTGGTGTGACTGCAGGAATGGTCAAGAAGACAGTATTTCTCCCAGTTGTGTAATTTTTAGCAAACTCTTCCCAGTGCAGCTGCAGCATTTATTCATTCTCATTCCAATCTTGTCTCCTTCGATATCTTTTTAATTGGATGCATGACACCTTCTCTGCTAGAGCAAAATGCCACAAGCAGACAAGGTGCTCACATGTAAGGAAAAGCAGCCTGATCTGCAAATCCCTTTCTTCAACCCCACATTGATTTATTTTTTTTCCCCCCATTTCCATTCTCTCAATTGGAAAGATAAGGCTTACTGTTAGCATTGCAGAGTGTAAGCAGCTCTGGCTTAGCATTATTTTTAGGAAGAACTTTTAAAAGTGCATTTTAGAAAGATTCCAGTGACAGTTAGAAATAGATGTGTGTATAAGCACGTGTATGTATTTACAAGGTACCCAAGCCCGATGCCTGAATAGATGCAGAGCTGGGATGGTGTCCCTCTTTGAAACCACAAGAAGCTTGCTGTATCTGTTTGGGAGGCACAGACAAGGAAAGAAGGCAAGTGTCTTAGAAAGCTGAGCTGAAAGCTTCAACTACAGAAAGGGACCTGGAGTGCAGGGTTCCCGTTGCTGAACCCTGGGGCCAGGTGCTCTCATAGGCTGCCCGATAGCTATGAGCTTGGAACTGTCACCCATAGGCTCTATACGCTGGGCTACGGGAGCTGCAGTTGCTGAGCTTATTCATGTAAGTGCTGAATGTTTTGTTTTAAATTACATGCTTAAAATGTCCATTTGTTCCCATTTGAATATACTCCATTCAAACTTGCCAAGATTTATGTTCTAAAATGGGAACTGATGTCCCATTCTTTACAATCACTGTATTAGCACTCAAATAGTCTTTCTACCCAGCTGGAGAGTCCTTTGAACAATCAGAGCACCTAAATATGGGAGATCCATATCAAGAATGCAGTTTATAATGCACAACTTAAAGTCCAAACAGTACTTCTGAGAATGGGAGCAAAAGATACAAAGATCAAAAAACGTAAAATGCTCTGTTTCTTTCCAAGTCAAAGCAAGTGTATAACTTCAAATGTGAAGAACTACACAGAAAGTATGGTGATACCGTATTTATCTAATGACGACTGAACTCATGAGCTTTTAACGACATAGCATCAAATAGTAAATATTAACTCATTATGCAGTGACTCTTCTGCAGTTCTGAATCTTCCTCTGGTGTAGTACTAATCAATAAACTCCCATGCTCCACCCACACCTATATTTGAATGAGATAACCACTTCATGGAGGTGCCTCATAGTTTTCTATATGCTTAACTAATGTTCTCCTTTTAGACTGGGAATGAGGTCTCCATCATCCCCATTTTACAGATGAAAACAGAGGCCCAAAAATGGTAAAGGTCAGATGCATACAGTCATTTGAATCTTGAATCCCCTTTCAGACGTTTGCAGTATCTATTTGTATTTTGAGGTAAAGTAAATTTCTTAAACTTGTCTGTTTCAAGAATTTTCCTGCAAGGATGCTTCCAGCTTGGCTACAAAGTTCCATCTTACTAAACAGGCCCCTTGGTTTCTTTAACCTTTGCCTTTTGGACCTGTAAGGAGGAGTCTGTGTGGGGTACCCTATGGCATCAGCAGTTTTCTGCCAACAGCCGCTGCTCCTCCTGCCTGGGAGCAGCACGCGTACCCACAGCGACTGGGCAGCAAAAATGCCTCAGGTTTTCCCATGTGGCAGAAGACTCTCTCTGCGTTGCTACATCCCTCTAAATGCCTCCTCTAGTGGTCCGTGCAAGAAGAAAAGGATCTGAAAGTCTCTTTGATTGATATCTCAATCTGTCCTTTGATTTCTCCTGCTGCCTGTTTCACCTAGCTTCTGTCACTGATAATTTGCTTTTAAATGTAATGGATAAGCTTTCGAACCATCTATCTCCTCCTTTAACCACAACTTCTTTCAGTGCATTAATGACTGAAAAGTTACATTTTCATTTAATGTGAATTTGCAAAGAAACCTTTAGATAATAGGCAGCTCTAATATTCTGACATCGCTGAAGCGATTTATTAGAAGAATAAATCAAAAGAAAATTCTCCTGCTGCTGCCTGAGCAAAATGGGGAGAAAGATAGGGCAAAGGCCCCAATACTGTGATGCTACACAACAGCAATTACCATAAGCTGAAAAGGGCACAGAAATGGTAGTTAGAGCTGAGCTTCTCTCTGAAGCTGAGAGA
>KZ505840.1:300396-319350 GCA_002844005.1 Limosa lapponica baueri
AAGTAATTTACTTAAATATCATTGCTGCTCTGTCTTTCACCACCCTACTTGCATTGCTTTGGGCTAGTTTGCTGGGTTTCTTATTTTGAACTTATTTTTGACTCACTTGATCTTTCACTCTTTAATTGTCGGCCTCTCATCAATCTAAATCA
Organism: Limosa lapponica baueri; assembly: GCA_002844005.1. Taxonomy (NCBI): domain Eukaryota; kingdom Metazoa; phylum Chordata; class Aves; order Charadriiformes; family Scolopacidae; genus Limosa; species Limosa lapponica. The sequence continues at coordinate 300,549 of KZ505840.1, forward strand.
GAATGCAAATACAAATAAAAACATCATCGCTATTCATCAGCTGAGAGTCAAAACTGAATGTACAATTCATTTTCGATTCAAACAGAGCTGTTTCAGTGCTATAGACTTTGTATGCAGTCTAAAAATCTGTATTTCCTTATAGAAAGCAGCACTTTCCTCATCATGAAGGATGTGCCTCTGTCTGTGAATATACTTTGTTACCAGTTCCCTGCTGAGTTGTTAAGAATATTGGGTAGAGCTGCAAAACATTTATTTTTCAGCCACTCATGGATCTGCATGAAGTCTTGGAATATATTTAGGACATGTTGGTCTGGACTGTTTCCGATTAACTCCCTGGAAATACTACTTCCTTGTTACAGGATAGAGATTGGATTCATATCAAGAGGAAATAATATCTCAAAGGGCAAGGGACCCAGCAGTCACAAACTTAGTTAAATATGCGTATGCAAAGTCATTTGCCATGCATTTAGTGCTACTTAAATGTCATTTCAAGCACCTACATCTGTAGGACTTCTTGGCAGTAAGACCAATTATACAGATATATAGACAATCTCTTTTTCCATCTGTAGACTACTCTGTACAGGCGAAGCATTGGAAACTGTTAATTTGTGCAGTACCTTGGTTAAGCCAACATCCCTGAGTTAAATAGCAGCTCAAAGATTTAACACTTCTTAAACAGAAATGCATAGAAAAGAGGAGTGCTGATTACTTATCTCTTTAAATTGCCTACTCCAAGAATGAGCTCTTGGGGGATGGTGAGGGAAAAGATTAAGTTGCCATTCATTGCTGGGAATTCCAGTATAGCTCTTGGAAGGCCTTAAAAATAGAGCAGCTCCTTAAACTGATCCTCTTGTCTAAATGGCAGTTACAGCTAACAGAAACATAAAATGAGCTCATTTGTTTGACCTGATTTGTACAGAAACTTCAAAGTTAAGGCCCTTTGCTCTGACATGGATATGAGACTTGGTCTTGTTGAACAGAGGGCAGCAATTTGGAGCTGTTGAGTCATGAAAGCTTCTTGTGAACATGAGGGTCTTTGTAGCACAGCAGGGACACCCTGAAGAACTCAGTGGCTTCCGGAAAACAGTTTGAAGCTCTTCTTTTTTTTTTCTGGGACACCCCCCTTCTCTTTCTCCTCCTTCTTTTAAAGATCAAGGTGTGTTGGTCAAAATTTGCATTTTGTTATGAGTAGCTGAAATGGCACTGATGTAGTCATGAGGTCCTAGTACGTCACATCAGTCACTCAGCTACTGCTTTGCCAAAAATATTGCTCTTAAATACTGTTTGCCCCCCTAGATGCAAGTCTGCTGCCTGATGCGTGTGTATGTTCTCTCACACACAGCTTCTCAGTTATGGTTTTGCTGACACAATGACAGTTGGGCAAGTTCAGGATGAACACTAGATTTCTCAATGCTTTTCAGAGCTTTGCAAATGCATATATGAAGAAAGCCATGCTCTAAGAGGCAATATAAATGCATGTGACATGGAGGCTCTTTTTACCCCAGTATAAACATTACTACAAGCCAGGCAATGAGCAGTGACTCTGTACACTGTTCAATGAGGTGGATCTTGTTACTCCTGGAAGAGTTGAATAAGAGGAGTTGTGCAGTTCACATAAGTGGTAGGATAGTCACACACATCAGAGAAATCCAGTAAGGAGCTACAGGCACTTATTATCCTGCTATCCCGCTTGAGGGCTCTGGAAATTATACAACCCTCATATTCATGAATTCCAAAAAGCATGATTATGCTCACTATCTGCTGCCTATTTTTCAGCACATTGTACTTCATGCTAAGCTGGCTCTAGGTCATCATTAAAACACTAAGACAATTCAACCCCTACAATTTTTTTTTTATGTGAAATGCTTAATAGTTTTGATCTATCTCAGATGCTTTTGATTTTTAAAGAACATTGAATCAAATGTGGTGATACAGAGTTTTTATTTGAATGCATTCTAAAGTCACTTGTGTGTAAATCAAAGAATTGATTGGTAAATTAAATTGCCTAAGCCATGCCAGCAGCAGCGGAGCTGGCAATTGCAAAAGCCTGTAATAAAGTGTTGCAGACAACTTATCTCCTTCCTTTCATCAGTCTGTGCACTGTAGTAGCAGCAAGCATGCAAATTGTACTTGATTTCACCACAGAGCACACTCAAGTGTGGTTCACAAACTATACTGCCCTTGAAACATCTGGGGTTTGCAGCTTGGAACCTCTTATACTCTTCAGCTTATTAAGATTGTTTTGTTACTGCTGCAGTCATTGCCACAGTTTGCTTTGTAAGTCGCTGCTTTTACTGTTCAGCACACATCCCTTGATAGCTTTGGTCAGAAAGCTTACATAAACCAGAGTCTAGTTGCTGTTAGCAATAGAGGGGATGCAGACAGCATCCAATTTTCCCACCTTTTAATTTTCTGTCCCATCAAGCATTGTTGCATCTTCTTGCGGGGTGGTGGGGGTGGTAAGTCCAACAGAAACCCAACAAAAAAACCATCTGTTCTGGAAGCTCCTTGCTGTGCTACAAAGTTTTTGAACTAATCACAAACACTACAAGAAATGGACCTTTTTTTGTTTTCCTTTCCTTTAATATTTGTCCAAAATGCTCCCTCCTCTATTTTTCCTGAGCAGCTTATGGTATTGCTCAGTGATGCACTTTGCCTTGCAAGAAAGGGGTAGGCAGAGCATTATCTGTAGGCTTGGTATCACCTAGGTCCAGCCTCTTCCCCATGACTCACTGCAGCTCCCAGTTGATGGCATGGCTCATCTCCTCCTACCTACCTCCTTGGTCTCTTCAGATGTTTGCTCAGCTCCCACTAGTCCCTGCAGGCCACTTTACATAGCTATACCTGGTTTCATTCAACTTGAATCTATTCTACTTTCTGTTCCTGTCACATTTCCTATTTGCTGGACACTTTTACTCCACCAAATATTTACTTAGAGCTAAAAGATATAACACAACACTTGTTACAGGAGGTGACTGGAGATGATTCCTTCCATACAGGTATCCCTTCCTTTTAGATCATTCTTCCAAGCAGCAGACAGCAGTTGGGACAGAGGGTTGTAGGACAACATAACAGTAACCCTATTGCTTCACTTATGTAGTGCTAATTTGACTGACTAGCACAGGTAACAGTAATAGCGGAAATGAAGTGAGATGGACTTCAGTATAAGCTACTCAACCATACTGTGTCCCTGGCAGCATTAATAAAATTCCCAGAGGTGCGAGTGTAGGTAGATCAGCAGGGCTCTGCGCCCCAACTGACCCCAGTTCCAAGGCTATAGTTCCCCTGGGGGCTGTGAATATATCCTTGTGTGTCCATTGCTCCTGTTGCTATGGTCGGACAACCATCAAACTTAAGGCTGCATGTAGTCCCGCGGGGGGAGAGAGGTGTGGCTTAGCTGTGCTGCAGTCACACCTTGGATGGCAGCATCAACAAACCAGATGTGCCGAAAACAGCACTGCAGGGCTGTCACTGCTGCTGGGACTGCCTGGGAGATGAAAACATCTTGTAGAGCAGAGAAAAATGAAAACCTCCGTTACCTGTTTGAATATAAGTAGGCAGCTCTCTTTTCCTTTTTTTCCTCCCTCTTTCAAAATGGACCCAATATTCCCCCAGCTGGGTGACTTTTCTACTATAACCTCTAATGACCGAAACTCATGGCCCTTTCACACCAGCATTTCCCCAAGCTCTGTTGCTGCTGAGCTTGCCCTGTGCCACCTCTTCGCCTGTCTCCTCAGCTGTGGTTTGAAGTCCCGGCATCAGCTCGAGCCTGCATCCACTGCCGAGCAGATGCTGGAGCTGCTGCTTGCACAGCAACGCTGCTGTCCTGTGGCATTGTACCTCTGTGCAAGGCAGTGGCTCCCAGCACAGCAGCTGTGGATGTGAAGACAAGACCTAGGGTAAAGTAAACCATGTTTGGTCGTTTACTTTCCGGAAACAAAAAAAATCCCCTCCTGGTGTTCAAGTAACTACAGTAAAATTAATGTAGATACAGACTGAGAGAAGGAAAAAGGGCAAGGTGGGGATGGCAGGAAATTGCACTGTGTTCATTAGCATATGAAGAGAGCTATATTTATACCAAGTGCAAGGAAGGCAGCATGATCTAGTGGGCATTTAGGAAGGTATTCACATTTTCACTAGGCTACTGCAGAAGCTCTTTCCTAGGACTGCATGTGCCTCTGACATTGCTTTTGAAGAGACTGATATTCCTTCTTTACCGCAGATGGACTCAAACATGCTTGAGAAAAGTCTGAAAATTCAAGAGACTTGGATTGAGCTGCTGACTTACTACCAGCTGTGTGGGCAAAATAAATCACTTCACTTTCATATGCTCGGAAACAAGGACCACAATGAAATAAAGATGTTGCCTCACAGGTTCCATGAGACATGGATCACTTTTATCAGAGATCCTTGGATGATTAGTATAGTGCCACTACTGATGCTACCAAAATAAAGTAATCCTCAGATGGGGAATACCATGGTTACATTGCAAAATAGAAAGTCAGCCTTCTTACAGGCACTAATTATGTGAGCCTAGCAATTGATGGTGGTGATGATGTGTCCTGTTTTATGTACGTTTAGATACACAGCTCAGCCTATTGTGGATCTTGAAAGCTTAGAACTAAGAATATTGATTTATAGAGTTTCTGAATTGTCACTGAAATTTTAGGAGTGTATTTAAAAAAAGAAAAAGCTTTTATTGAACAATATTTGTCACCTTAACTGTCATTTCCTGTGGAGTGAGATACTCTTCAGGGTAAGAAACACTGAGAATCTGGTTAATATTTGTGTACAAAAATATATCTGGAGGTCTCTTATGCCAAAACTTACAACATTCTCCCTTGAAAGGTTGAATGTTATAACCTGTATTTCAAGTAGGATTAAACGGAAGCAAAGAAAAAGCTACCACGAGTTTATACAGCAGTTGCGGCGGAACTGGTCTTTTGTTTGCACATCTAGCAATTCTATGGATTCAATCTGACTTAAAGGAGCAGTTTTCAGAGTACCAGAATGTTATTTTTTGTGCCAGCCACCACAGATCTGCAAGGCCTCAGACTTGGAAGGCATGTGCTTCTCTTGTGCGCCAAAGATAGCACAAGAGTCAAAATAAGATAGTATAGGTATATTTGAAATTTACTTTACTTAACTAAGACTTTCAGTCCTTGTTTATAGACATGAAGAAGAACCAGATCCAAAAAAATGTATTTAAATGGTTGTAGTCAGAAGTAATTAATGTTTAAAGTGACTGTATAACCATACACAGCCAACCTACATAAGTGCAGATCCTCAAGAGGTTTGTGATTAGTAGTTCGCCTTACTTCCTACCTAATATATTGGTACCTTGAGATGTTATAAACACTATGTACTGCTAAAAATTGTTCACAGTGTGAAGGCTTCATTGCAGTAACTGATTCTTCTAACACAAAATAGCATGTTTCCACTTCTAGAGGAAGTCATCCCTGTGTCAGGCTAAATACTGATAACCTCCCACCTCTACTTCCTACTGCTCCTTCTACCTGTAATGCTGTCATGGCAAGACCCTGCTGAGAAGGACAGGATGTGACATTGCAGGTCACAATGGCTCCTTGGTCTGCGAGGGGAACTATTTCTGCATTATGTGAGATGAATTGCCTCTTTCCAGCTAGACTCTGAGTGAAGGAATGTAACGCTGAGAGGTGTGTTAGTTCTCTGCACCACTGCTTGTGCTATCCTGGCTCAGTGAATTCAGGGCTGATTAAAGCATGGGTCACCACTGGATCAATTCTGTAGGCTTCTTCATTTGCCCCTCTGTCTGAATGGGCCTGGCCACTGCATTCCTTGAGCGTGCCCCAGATGCACTGGGCTGGAGAGTGGGCAAAGCTCACCCAAAGGCTTCCAGAGCTGCCTTTTTAAAATGTTTGGCCCCGTGAGCTCCCAAGGACTGCCAGTGTGGAGCAGCTCCACTGAAAAGTGTGATTCTCTGCACCTATTCTTCATATTTACAAGGCTTTCTTAGCTTGAAGTGCACTGTGGAATGCAAACATGGATTTCTCTGACCCTGAGGGTTCTCAGCCTGGTTATCCTGTGGGTATTCACCTTGCTCCTCTTCTCCTGTTTCTCCAACAAGGCTTTAGTTTGTTTCCTTTTTGTTCATCCCAGACTTCCTTCTTCTCCCTGTTTTGCAGGAGCCTTGTAGCCTCTGTGCCCCCCAGCTCTGCAGCTGGTGTAGGCTCACTCTCTAGTTCTCAGGCCAGCACCCTCCCAGCTGATGGCACATCCTCAGCTGGTTGCAAAAAGAGAGTGGGGAAGGAGATGGGTTCAGGGGATAGGGCAGAACAGATTCAAGTATCATGTGGGAATGGCTTCTCCTCTGATGTTACACTGGTTTCTACACATAACAAAAAATACCTCTTTCCTCCTGGCCTGCCCTTTTCCCACTTGTTTCTTTCTTCCTTCCCCTGGCTTGAGACTATCTCTCTTCATGGCCTCTCTGAAGCCACTGTGCTTAAAAGACAACGCAAACTGTTTTTCACCTGGGTGCCAGACTTGGATCGGTTTAGGAAAAACCTAAATCTCTCAGGGCTGTGGGTTCACCAGTATCTAAAATAATGATTCCAGAACTCGTTACTATTTCCTTAAACTGCTGAGGGTTCTGTCAGTTTGCATCCAAGATGATGATTACTGAGAGGGAGCCTGGAAAAGTTCAGGAAGGAGCAGCGCAGCTCCTGCTCCGGGTCCTGCCGGAGCTCCCCCGGCCCAGCTCGCTGCTCCGCTCAGGAGCCCAGAAAGCCTTTGCACTGGCCTTGCACCTGCTTGGGTGGTGGAGATGAATGTCCATCAGAAGCAACTTTTATACACAAGAATTGTAAACAGAAAATTTAATTAACAAACTCCTGACACAGCCTGACCCTTCTCTTGTTGGAGTTAATAGCTAAACTCCCCCTGCCTTCAGCAGGGCACTATGGGCTTTTCCATCTATAGAGTGCTCGAGTACTGAGGAAAGGACTCCTGCACGCCTGACAGCTGCAAAACTAGGGTGCTAGGAAAGTGGAGCTTTATGCTCGTTTACTCGTCATAACAAATTCTTCCTCTTTCAATACATTCCTGAGCTCATTCTCCTGGGCTCTGCAGCCCATTATTGAAAATGTGGCAGGAGCCTGTCTACTAAAACCAGAGGCCAAGGCACGCTCAGGAAAGTATTACAAGTATTGTATTGCATTTGTGCACATATGCTTATCAAGCAAACATGTAAATATATATTTGCTTGCATCTTCTGACAGAGTTATTCATGACATGAGTATGCATATACCATAGATGATCTTGTTTGGAATTTTTACTAAATGCAGGACCACATACGGAGGTGCTTTCTCAGTCATTACTCAGGAAAAACTCACAGCTTTAATATTATAGTGCTTATATACATGCAAAACCATAATACATCACACAGCATTTTTCTTTCACCTCAAAAATTATAATACTTTCATTGCCACGAGACACCACAAAAAATGTACAACTGAAGCACATTATAAATAAATTCTATTAGAAACTTTTGGACATGCATCTTCAAGTCCACTGTAAGAGACTTCATCTTTTCCTTCTCAAATGAAAAACAAGATTTTGTTTCCAGCCCAGAATTCATTAAACACTCGGTCAAATCTCTGTTCTTTCACATTTACCACTTCTTCCCCAGTTATTTCCAGAATTTTAGAACTTTTCTGCATTTCTAATAACTCAGGATAGCCATTGCAAACTCTAAAAAGTTGTGCTTGGACAATAGCTGTCACTAACCAAACTGAGTCACCAGGTTCGGAGAAGGAATTTGGGCTTGTCCAATAAAACCAAATAAGAGCACGGCCAATGTTTTGGGTTGTTAAAATAAAATCCATAAAGTATCTAAAGGGTAGTAAAAAGTTCAGCTTTTACCTATGACTTTGATAATGCCTGGGGATTTTATTAACAGACAGGATTAGAATATTTTTTTAATTTATTTTTTAAAAAGGGCTAGAATGCTTTCTTCTTTCTTTTTCTTTCTTAACAGCATACACAAAAGCAATATCCCCCAAAGCAGACTTGCACTCGGACATGAGATGAAAAACTTATGTTTATAAAAGCCATCTCCTTTTGCTTAAAGCAGAGAGATGTGCTGAGAAACTGGTACAGTATGACAACATTTTAAACACAGAGGAGACAAGATTTATCTGGCTGGTATACAATATAAAACAAAAATCGAACACCAATGTTACAGCATTATATTGAAACAAACCACAGTAATTAGATGCTTTGAAGTCAAGCCTATATTTTCTTCAGCTTTTTCATGAATTATTGATCCACTTTCCTCATTAAATGGAATGGCAGGCTCTTGCAGTAAATGGACAAGTGACTACAACATTTATATAATCAAATATCCTCTGCATCTGGCAATAAAACATGTTTGTGAGTAAAACATCCTTTCTGAATTGACATCCCTGCAAAATAGATTACTAGAATAACCACATTCCTTTTCTTTTGTCTCTAAAACACAGCTTCCCTTGCCTTATCATGCAATCCAGTATTTTACACTGATCATATTAAGCAAAATATTTTCTAAGAGCCTGTATCATCCATTGTGCAACAGAACATTTCTTCTCTATAATGAGATGTAAATAAACTGTCTCACTTACCTTATTTTCTCCATCTCTGCCGCAGAGGCCTACAAGAAATCAAATAATAGGAGCAAGTGAATGAAAGAAAACATTCACTCTGCAGATTTATGCATAGTTAAGGCTTTCCAAATGGTTTTCGACAAGTGTCTACAAAGCGACGGTAAGCGAACCCCACATCTGCATTAGCTGAAAATAACATTGACAGATGAACTGGGGAATAATGCAGCACGCTGCAGGAGCACTGTATACCCACGAGCCATGGGCAACAGAATGACTCAGTTGTAGCGCTGAGGCAGAAAATGGGGAGGGAAGGAAAAAAAAAGAAGCAAGCAGCAGCAAGTAACAGGTTACTGTGCCTCCTGGGTTTCGGAGGAAAAGTTGAAATGCGGTGCTCCCCTCTGCTCGGTGGGCATGGCAGCAGTGCTCTGCTGGCGGGGAAACGACAGTGACTTCATCACACGTGAGTTTTGAGTTCAATTCATCATCTTTCACAGAGCCCGACAGATGGAAGGGACACAAGCTCGCCTCCTTAGTGGGAGTTTGGAGTAATCAAATTACTTTCCTCAAGTAATACACTATCTTGACAATTAGCATCTCAATACATGGAGGCTTTTCATTAACCCTTTCATTGCTACTTACCCAGGCTGTAGCTTAAAACTCCGGTAACTCCTCTGGTCCTGCCGCTGCAGCCAGGCTCCCATTAACCCTTAGACAGCAGCTCAGAACTCCTATAGCCCCGAATCTTTACATCCCGGCAGAGCTGTAGGTGGTCGATTCATTAATCTGTCTGCTTGCTTTTTGCCGTACAGATGCTGTAAATCCCTACTTATCTATAGCACGGAGACTCATTAATCTCTCCGACACTACTTATATCAAAAGCATAGTCTTGTTAACCCTTTGCGTTCTTTTCATCATTATCTCGCACAGATCCTTAATAGCTGCTTCCATTTCATTTTATCACACCGCTGGCACAGAATCTCATCAGTCCTCCTGGTCCCGCTTTATTGTAACTAAGGAATGAGCATTCAGAGCAATCCTGCAATCGCTAGAGCCAGATAAATCCCAGCATCACAGAATCTCTTATTTATACTGAAGGCATTACCCATTAATCATGAACAATTTAAACCTTATTGATTAATGGCTAACAATCATATTTGAGTATGAAATAAATTAAAGATTAAAAATAGGCGAATGTAAATTTAATCAGTTAACTAGCAGGAAATTTGTCAAACTGCCTAATAAAACATCCCAAATGACAAATTGTTGGTTCTTCATTGGGTCACTCATCTTCCCTTCTTCTCATTTACTTTTGATCTGCCCATTAGGTAAGTTGTTGGTCAGGCTGGTGTTTGTATGATAATTTCTAATGATATGCATTAAGGATTTTAGGCATTCACCATAACTTGGTAGGCAAGAAGCCAGCTGCAGGAAAAGCCCTCCTCAGCTTCCCAGTAACGGATATAATACATGTTTACATGGTCTCTGTATGTCTTTTGGAAGCACAGGGTTGCCCATGGCAAATCCCAGATTAAAAGTCTGATGTAGGGACCTATAATTCTTTCTCTAATTTATTTCTATCCATTGAATCCATGCAGGAAATAGTTTAAACATTGTTCACCAGAAAATGAACCATAGGGGCATTCTCCCTGTGCACGGGAAGCTTCTGGCAGCCTCATGGGCTTCCCAGTTTGGTTTTCTGTAGACGAACTCTCAAAAACTGCCTTATTGATCATGCTCCTGTCATTTTGGCCAGGTGGGACATAGTTTTCCCCAGGGCCACTCACTACTGCTTTGCCTTGAACTGTGGCAGTCACCCATGAAGACAGAGTACTTGGAATATCTGATTTCAGTGCTTCTATTATGTCAATATGTACAGACATAAGGGGAAGCTGGCTTGCTTTTGCCTAGTGCTTTGAATGTTGCTGTACTTACGAGTTCAGAGTGGGGGTTGTTTTGTGTGATAAGGCGCAGGATGGAGAAGAGAAACTGTAGGCTGGCTTTCTGGCTATACTCATCTGTGATTGCAGGTGAGTCATTGGCTGCCAATCCCGACAGGAAATTAGTAGGGAAAAAAGCACAGCAAATGCTTGACACCAAAACAAATCAGAAAACTAAACCAAGCTGCAATTACTTCCGTTTGAACTATTCACCTTTTTCTTTTTTTTTTTCCCCATGATAGGGCTTTTTTTTTAACCTCCTCACAGTAAAAGCTACTTGTTCTTTGGAACATGGCCAATTTTCCTTTGGACCATCAGGGATGTTGTCCTCTGCCTTTCCTTGACAGCCTGTGCAGCAAAGAGAGGGCTCCTCTCTGATGTGGGAGCAATGGGTTCAGCTCAGTCCAGCTCAAGGAAAATGTTCTGACCAAGGTCAGAGCTCTTTCTGGGCTGTGGCACTGCACCACTCCGTTACTTTTGATGGGAATATGCTTTCAGCAAATAAATAGGGGCAGACGAAAGGACTAGAGCCCAGCTGTTTTTGAGGGAAATGTCCTAGCTTTAAGGCTAGAGAGTCAAATGAGCATATAGGAACTTGAGATGGTTAAAAACAAAGATAAGAGCATCTGTAGAAATGTACCTTTCATCCTAAGCAGTTTATTTTTTCAGATAATTGTGCTCCTTAGGAAGGTCTTTTTCCCATCCTTTTCCATCTCTTCTTCTTCTTCTTCTTCTGCTTCTGCTTCTGCTTCTGCTTCTTTCTTTTTTTTATTTTTTCTTCATTTCTTTTCTCCAAGAAAAACCTTAGCATCTCAAAATTATTTCAGAAGTTGGTGGTTTTCTAAAACAACTCTGTTTTCACAAGGTGATATTTTTACTAAGGCAAAATTGCTGTTTTCTAGCCAGATCCCTGCCATTGATATAGCCTGTGGAAGTTTAGAGGCTATATCATCCTCCCACTGCTCTCCATGAAGGCTCCTATCTGAAATATCCGACTGAATTGATTTTAAAATATATTCTAAACAGCTCTGAATTGGGCACTTTTAGGACCAATCTTGTCCTGAAAGTCTTGTGGGATGAATTTCAAGCAGAAAGACTGAAGTACATGTTGGTATGAGAATGTCCTTTATGGTATGTCATTTATAAGTTGCTACTTGCTAGTGCGTTGATATATTTCAAATGCTTCTTGATGCCTGAACTGAGCAGTGTGATTGAAGCTGTGTGACTTTTTTTTAAAATAAAATATTTTTAATTAAGATCAGTAATTACCTTTAATTACAGAAATATCAGATGTGATTTAAATTTAAATATGGTTGAAAAAATTTTCAACCATATCAATGCAGTGTCACTAAAGAATTGATTTAATCAGCCTAAAAATAACAATTTTTCCTTTTAACAAAAAGGTTGGCCTTGGTAATTCAATATCCCACATTTCCATATACGGTCTAGTACTTAAAATACTGAGACTGGTTTGAGACTGATTTTCCTTTATACAGAAGTACTTGGTGTGGCGACTTTACCTGGAAGCACCTTCAGGCAATACCTAAGAGTGCTGGTAGAAACTTGACTTGTTTCCAAGTATTTGAAGACAGCAAGCGTAAAACAGAACAACTGACAAGACTCTCGTTTTCTGAAAGTGCTGAGCATTTGAAAGTCCGTTTTGGAGCAGGTATTCAAAAGGCAAATCAGTTATCTTTTTTTCTTAAATCATCCCACCCCCTCCCTGCATATTCTAGATTGCAAGTTGATATTCTTTGACAAAAAAGTAATTTGCTGGCTTGAATGAAAGCAGGGATGCTGTTAATGGAAACTCCAGGAAATTGTACTGTGGCTTTTTTTCCCTTTAGAATATGGTTACTGTTTCAGACAGCATGACAACTTCTCAGTTGTTTTCAAGTCAGCAGAGCAAATGAAAAATACTGTGATCCCCTAATGACCAAATTCTTGGATTTTTTTGTTATATGATTGGTGTCTATAGTGTTGATTATTGAACCAAAAGTTTTAAAAATAAAATATCTATCATTCTATTCAATTCACCTGGTGACTGCATTGGTAAAATACTGTGGTTATTGTTTCTTTTCTTTATTGTATTATCACTTTCTGAAGGACAAGCAGTCATGAGATTTCAGATCTTCCAGATGTTTAATGAATTTTCCTTGAGGTCAGTTTTCATCCTTCTGCATCTTCCTAATATATGTGTGAAAAATGAGGAATACCCTGGGGGTGACTTTTTTTTTCTTATTTTTTTTTTCCTTGGAAACAGATGTTTCATTTTAGACGGCGGGACAGGACCCTGAGTCTGGCTTAGTGCTCACTGGTCTTCCCATTGAGTTCAGTGGACTTTAGACTGGCATGTTCGCTAGTTGCTATCAAATGTATAAGAAACAAAAGAGTAGCAGGAAATTACTACCACTCATTTATTCTGACTGTTATGACTCTGACTTGTGGGAGTTGCTTTTATTTCTGTGGTGAGTAGAGCTCTAAATGAGAGTTCGTTCACAACTAATGTCGTCTGGACTTCTGGCACATTTGTAACCTACCACATGTTTTCTATCACAACTATTTCACTTCAGCATTTCTTCTGTGCTCGCAGTTATACTAACGTTTTATTGATAGGAACTTCTGTGGCCATTTTCCTTTTTTTTAACTATAGGGTACAAGAGTAAAAGATTTGATTTAATAAAATTTACAGACTACATAATTTGATAGGATCAATCTTTAATTAGACTCTTAATCAATTTTTAGAGATTTCTTTGTAGAGGCTTTAAAGTACCACGCAAGTGATGCTGGAAGAAAGACTAAAATTTAATCTATAAAAACTTTAGTAGAGCTGGAGGAAGTGTCCGGCTGCATTTGATTTATCTTCATATATTGAATGTATCTAATTGCTGTTTATAAAAGAAGAATCTTTCTGTAAAAATTTTGCCTGAAATTGTCATGCAGATACAATGAAAATTGAGTCCAGTTCTCCACCGTTACCATTGTAATAGATATTTTGTTCAGAAAGCACCTCCTCCAAGCATATCTCCACACCACGGGCCATAAAACACCTCCAATATTCTCAGACCATCTGAAGGCAGTTAATATATAAATGGTGAAGAGGTTTAACACTGAGGGAAGAATGCAGAAGAGGTCAAGACTTACATCCTATATCCCTGCAATACGAAGGAACTTGTTGGGACCATTGAACATTTTCCCCTGGCAAGAGGAATATCACACATACTAGAAACAATGGGAGGGTTTCATTAAGCTGTGGGGGTTTTACCTGTCTGACCTTAGGAAAAGGATCTGTCAATCAGTTCAGACATACGTAGCCATGAGAAGGACATACCAAATCTCTCTACACCACCCAGAGTAGCACTGCACCTTCCCGGTACCCCTTCCCTATCTGGGACCAACTTCTGATGCTCCTTAGGGTGAAAGAAGAAATCCTCCACAACAAAATCAGATGTTTGGGACTAACTGCATACAATAAGGATATGGTGTAATTGGACCCAACTCAGTGAAGAAATAGATAAATTGTCTTTTTAATTCTTAGAGCAGATGACTAAGTTCAACAGACAAAATTTTCACACCACATCTGAATGAATATTACCAGAACGGTACTACTCCATCATGCAATGTCCATAAGGGTGCTGGGCTCCACCTTGAAAGAGTTAATATTTTTTTCTGTGTGTTCCCAAACACTACAAAACTGATTGAAATCAGAGAGTGATTCCAACTATGTTAAACTTTGTATGACCAGTTTATCTCTGTTTGATCTTGTACCAATTTTATGTTTAAAGATTTCTACTCCCTGTTTTTAAATTCCCATATGCATTTATGAAGAGATGTCTTATTTGAAAGGGAAAACAAGACATTATTCTTTGACTGCTCTCAGAAGATTATGCTCCTTTCCCTCAGTCATTTCAGTATCCCTTCTCTGGATCTGTTTGAAATTAACTTAAATCAGATTTGAAAGTGGGTGATCAGAGCTGTATATCATGTAAAAAACACCTTAGCAGTACCTTGTATAATAATATGAATGCTTCAGTGACTCTAAAGAAAATATATCTGCAGTGCATCTTAGGCTTGTCTCAGATTTCCTGCGGTCCTGTCGCAATGGAGATTCATAGCTGTTTTGCTCCATTTCTCTGCTGCTTCCAAATGACGAGCCCCACTACATGAAGTCTTTATGTGGATGGCTTTGTGTTAAATTTCATCCTGTTTCCATTATCCTGCTTATAAATAAAACAGTTCTTATATGAGCTTCCTAATTGTTGTCAAACACTGTTATCATTTAGGCAAGCCCACTTATTGATTCGAAGTCTCTAACAAGTATTTGTAACAAGATGTGTCCAAAACCTTCTTCCAAAGTTCCAATAACCTTTTCCCAATCTGACAGACTTCCTTTCTAACATGCTACTTTTTTTTTAAATACAATTTTCATTCAGGTTAATAATCTTGAATTACTCTCCATTACACCGGTTTTAGACAGTAATTCTCAGCTGAGCACTTTATAAACTGCTTCATGCAAATCTAGATAGATCATGACATGTTCCTGAGTATGAAATTGCTCCTCTTAACAAAAAGTTACTTTCGCTAAAACTGTTGTGTTTTATACCACTTCTCTGTGTCCTTGATTGCTCAGCCAGCTTGACCATGAAGCCTTTGCTCCACTTCATGTTACATTTTCCCTTCATCAGTTAGAATATAACTTTTGAACTAATGCAGAGTGAAAAGCTTTGTTTCTGACCTTGCAGCTTCATGTGTCAATCTATCAGTATTTCGGGCTGGAGATTACCACAGGATTCCTGATATCACCAGGGTGAACGGGCTCAGTTTGCTCCCACCATAATTATAGTGGTTTCTGTTAAACCTTCCTCATTCCTAATCAGATATGCTACAATTATTCCCATGCTCACTGTAATTCTTATTGAAAGATGAGACAAAATATTCCTTTAATAATTGGACCACATCTAAGTTACCCTGAACTTCTGTCTGACCTTCAACATACACTAGGTCTTCCTTTTTGTTTCTTTTTCTGTCTGTATGGTTGAAGAACTCTTCAGCCCTAGTCTTGAAAAAGTCCTTAGCAAGGTTGAACTTCACTGAAATTTTGGCTGAAAGAGACCGGGGAATAACCACAACAGTAATAAGTTGAAAAGAAATCTTGGGCATTTTTCTCAAGATAGGCCTTTAACTCCTCTGTGGCATATACTGCATGTGTGAACATGTATCAAATAACCACAAATTAAATCAAAACTATAACCTACAGGCTTCTCTTCTGCATGCTTGGGAAAACATAGCATTCTCAAGCTGTTTTATTTCCTAATATTTTAGGATCTTTGTTTTGCTTCCTTAGTTTCATTTTCACTCTGTAAAGTCTCAGAGCCAGATTTCCAACAGGGGTAAATTAGCAGAGCTCCAGTGAAGTCAAGCCTTGCTGATTTATACCACTAGAGGGTCTGCTCTTAAATGGTTGTTTCAGTGAGTCAAGCTGATTTCTGTCATACCCAGTACTCTCAGCTAGCATGAAATGCCATAGTCCCTCTCAAAAAACAGTCCCAAAAGAACCCGCACCTCTTCTCTATATCGCTTGGCAAACCATCCAGTGAAACCTGAACAAAGATTATCAAAACCAGGAGGCTTCCTGCCTTAAAATGACAGCTAAGACTCCACTTGAAATCTTCAGTATGCTTTTTCTCAATCAGGTGATTTGAACCTGTGTATGTAATTAATGTGATTAAAGTGCTTATTTGTATTAAAATAGCCCTTGTAGCCATCAGCAGAGATGAGGATCCATGGTGTAAGGAGCTGTACAAACTCCTCATACAAAGACGAAAGGCTTTTCCAGACAATCTAACCAGTTAAAATAGAGACAGACACGTGCAGTGTTTTTGTTTCTTTTATAATGCAGAGACACAGCAGCACTTTTGTCTTCTGAGAACAGATCAATGAACTATGGGGGTTTTTTTACCATTGTTCAGCATCATACGATGCCACAGAATTACAAAAGGTTAAAATAGTGAGGTAAAGCCACACTGCTTGTCCAAATGACCCTCTACGCACTTCACTTCCAGGTAGCTTGACTCCAGTGTGACCCCACCAGCTACAGTATAACTGTAAATATTGTGAGTGGAGACTGAGAAGCCAGATGAAAATGCAATCTAATTGACTAACTGGAGTCTACGTCTCTTAAACTAATACACGGCACTACTGCGTGTGCATTGCCAGTATACTTATGTGGGTGTTTATATTACAGACATTGGTAACTGTAATTACAGGCATTACATTAAAGTATTTAGCCACAGCAGTTGCCATTTAAAAAGTCCCTGTTTGTCAACAGACAATATAAAGTGGTATCTGAGACAGTCAGGAGGAATTGCAATATCCTGGAGCACTGACTCCTGACTTGTTAAGGACAGATGTGTATTGAGTGGGACCAAAGCCTGGCTTGTCATGAGCCAGGGTGGCATATGAATTCTCACATAGCTGATCCTATGCATTTCTGTGTTTGCACCTTTATATCTCTACATATGTCTCTACATACCGGAGATATTTTGTTCGTGAATGTTGGTGATGGGAAGTGGGAGAGAGAGATGAGAGGGGGAGCAGAACTGTAAAATTCCCACGTCCTACACTTGTAAAGCTCTGTTTGTTACAAAATATGAATTTTATTCTCTAAATACATCTACATCTATCTAGGTGATAGGAGTAACACCTGTTAAACAAAGCTTCACCTTTTATTCTTCTTATTGTGGTTATTAGCTTTATGCCCTGTTCTAAGCACCACCCCTAAAGGAATGGTTCAGAGAAAGGCAACCAGAATACTAAGAGAGGTAGAAAACTCATTCTAGCGAAAACAAGACTGAAATAAACAAAAATAATTGTCTTCAAGCAGGGAAGACATAGATGTAAAGAGAAAGGAAATCAACCATTTTCCAGATTTGGTGGATTGAGTAGTAAATAATGGGTTCAAAGCCAAAAGATTTAGGAAAAATGTTAAGGGGAATATTTTAATCACAGGGATAGTTATGTACTGAGGGGATTTCTCATAATAGCTCTGGGATGTCCTATAAAATTTGGAAGGATTTATATACAACTTTCCTCTCTTAGAGCAGGAGGACAGACTAGACACCTTTCACGGTCTTTTCTGACTCTTCTGACTATGACTTCTCCCCCACAAAGAAAGGCCAACATAAAGCAATGCAAACATTTCTACCAACAAATGGAATTTGCTCTCTGCTTTACTGCCTTCAACATAAGTCAGTTCCTAAGGCACCATTGCTTCCCTGGGACCCATGCCCTGGGGAGCTGACCGAGTCTCCTAAAAATAGGACATTTGTGTTCATGCTTTTCATGAAAAAAATTTTTCACATATGAACTTGTCTGTGGACAGGGAAGAGTAAAATAAATAAGGTGCAGTGATATACCCAGACAATGTCATAGATACTTCCTTGAAAAGAAAGCCACACTTCAAAGCTTTCACCTCCTGTCACACAGCACTGGTGGAAAACAATATCTGTTTATTGATTCACCTTATTTTTCAATCCCATTTCCAACCAACGTGTGTGGTGCTTCAAAGTCATACTGGTGGGGCTCTATCTATTTCTGGAACTAAGGTTATTCCAGTGAATAAAAAAGCCATGGTCTATGATAGATCATTTGGATTTGTGCCTATAATTGTTTAAGAAGAGAACTTTACTTAAGCAATAAAAGAATGAGGCCAGATTATAATATTAAGGAGATCTTTGATCTTCCTCCTTCAAACCAGTCTCTCTCTTCACCAAAGGAATAGGATCTTTCTAATAATATTGTGGATGAGATAAAAAAAAATCTCCGCAAACCCACAGCAGACTAGAAGGGAATTAGGGTGCTCCTTGAATCAAAGTAACTGGTTCTAGTCACCACTTTGGCTGGGAAAATCCAAGTACGGGGAAGAAAGGAGGAGATGATATTCCTAAAAGTGCTGTTGGTTGATGCTGATTTCTTTTTACCACAAGACAACAGTGCAAAGCCTAGTCTGTACATTTGAGCTCTCAGTCGTAGAGTACATGCAAAATATGCATTTGTAAAACAGGCTTAAAAAGTTGTATGCTTCGGTCCTTTACTGTTAAAGTTGTAAAGTGTCTTCTGCTATCTACCTGGAGGTCAAGAGATGTTGAGGGACCATTCATTATATATTCATAATGTATGACATAGAATCATAGAATCATAGAAAGGTTAGAGTTGGAAGGGACCTTAAAAATCCTCTAGTTCCAA
>KZ505840.1:341205-438811 GCA_002844005.1 Limosa lapponica baueri
TGGAGGCTCCAAGTGTACACATCTGCATACATTTTCAGTACTACTCATTACTACTGCACCCAGAGTGACAATTTCATAATAGTGTGTATAGAATTAGAAAAATAGTCAGTGTTGGTTTCAGGAGAGAGGTTATAATGATGCAGTTGGAATCCTTGGAAGTACCAAGAAACTGCAGCCCCAATTAACTAAAGTTATGGTACTTGGCTTTCCACACCCAAATTCAATTGTTTTGAGCTGTGATTTTTATACAGTATTACCAGGCACAGAGACTGTTTTCAGGGATCTGCAGAAGAATAAAAAATAACAGTGAAGTTGTTATGGTTTATATTGCTAGCAGTTCAGTAGCTAAGTTCACTTTGTGTGATAATGAGTTTAAAGCTAGCAAGTCTGAAAATTGCAGTATTTGTCTAATGTCTCTGAATGGTGAAAAGAAGTGATCAATATTTTCTCTCAATCAAGTTTTTGGTAAAGGAACTAAGCCATATATTTTAATATCCATTTTGACAAAACGTTTTTAGACTACTGCCAACCTGATGGTCACCTCCAATTTGCAAGGCAGAGGGGAGCAAACTTCTAAGCAGCCATGCGGGATAACATGGCAAGAGAGAAGTCAGGGTACCAGGAAAGGTGGCCATGTAGCATTTTCCATTGCCATAGGAGGTGTTAATTATATGATCTGTCACGTGCTAGTCGTGTGCTAAAGAACTGAAGCATCTGATACAGTTCTCTTCCTTACCTTCCTCTAGGAACCTCGAGTTATCATAGCTGTGGGTCAGAACTTCATTATTTCTGCTATTGAGGGTAGTTCTATGTTGTTCTGCCTGTCTGAAGAAGCAGGAACAGACCAGAAAAACAGGACACTGGAAGGTTTTTCAGGCCTGTGTTCTGCTGCTCGCTTGATCACTGACCTGGGCAAGTCACTTCATGTCTCTGTGCTTCTGGTGCCACTTCTTACTATTTATCTTTGAGCATATTGCATGGATGAGTCAGTGAAATAATAGATGCTTTGCATTATAATGTATTTGAACCCAAATCTTACTTGCAAACATCACTGTACAGTAAATCGAAATGAAAGATTTGGCATTCATCCAAGAACAAAGCAATTGCCTGTTCTTACAGCATGGTAGCAGGCTGGAAGGGTTGTAAGAGGACTGAAAGCCTTGTATAAAAGAGCTTTGGCCTAGAGCAACAAAAATCACCATCTTGTGTGCTGTTTCAGTGAGATTCTGTTAGAACTCGAGTGCCCTAGAAACTGAGTTTCTTTAGAAATGGAAGATTAGCTGCATTTTCTACTGTTATGGCATTCTACCACAGCCTTTGCAGGGCAGTCTTATTCGACCCCAGGTTTCTTCATGCCTGGGAAGTTAGGTGTGTGATGCTACAATTTTTAGAGATGCCTCTGCACCTTCAGAGCCATTCCTATGCTAAGGCATTCTTCTTGCAAGAGAACCTGTAGTGAACAGCAGGAATCCTCATGCATAACAGATAGCAGAAAGAGCAGAAATTAGTATCACTTTCCTTGATTGTGTTGTCAGTCAGCTACCTATAGGGTTCCTTAAGAATTAAATAACCTACCTGGATTAGATATATACATCATCAGGTTATGAATCCTCTTGGCTTCCTGTATAAATGTCTACATCTTTCATATATCTTCTTTACAATAATTGTCGTAATACTAATTTATTGTGAGAGGAATGAAAAAGAGTGTTATTCTAGTGTGTGCTTCATTTATCTGCATTTTATAAGGATGCAAGCCTTTGTAACAGGCATTTGCCCCCTTCTGTCTTGAGGGGTCTAGACATTAAATACCTCAGGGCATATGTTGATTGAAATCAGAGGATGAATACTTTGTTTTCAGATAGTTTTTCTTAGGTTATAGGAGGGAATTGAGTTTCTTATACGGAGACAAAGTTTGGCTCTTTAGACTAAATCACACAGGAGGCGGCATGACTGCGTCAGTGTCTCTCCAGGTGCTGCCAGGTGGCTGTAGCATCAACCTGAGCTGGGTGATGAGACCAGTGCAATTCATTTGAGAGACAGATTAAGATGCAAGACAAGCAGGGATGCAGTTAGCTTGGTAGCCATGGTATGTCAAATACAGAAGAAACCCTGAAGCTGGTGCCAAACCGATGTGAGGAGCACATCTAATGTGTTACCACACAGCCACATCGCTCTGTGGCTCAATTATTCTCAGACACGGCTCCATAAGCATCGTTAGTTCCTATGGAGCAAGGCCGTGTTTCTGCCCTCACACCACCTGCCAGATTCAGGCATATATTATAGCATCTGGAGTCTTAACTTCCAAAATCTTTTGTAGAAGTGCCATTATCCCAACCCAAGCTTGATTTTTAAGACATCCTCTGCACCAAATTGGAACATCGTATTTCTAGCAACTCAGTAGGGACATTGCAACTTAGTAAGTCGTTTGTATTGATCAGGCTTGACCTTGTTTATTTTGTGTAATGAGACACAAGTGCACAATTCCTTAGGATATGTATGCATACAGTTGCAATGATAAGGTCAATAATTAAGTGCTTCTAAGACCTCTTGCACACAGAATGTACTACTGATAGTTTCTCATAATATGCAAAGGTACAGCTCTCCTAAGAAAGAAACAAGACTGCTTTCCTGTGATTGAGAAAAATCAATGTCTAATATTGTGTTTTACGGTCCCTTGTGCAGGCAAAAGTAGATATATAAAGATGAGATCTAGTTGGAAAGTTGATCCTCATTCACGTATGGCTAAAGTTAACTGAGATGTAATATTCAGGTTGATTCAAATCTCAAGATGCTGCACACTAACTCTGGTCTGAATTCAGTCTTCTGTTTGATTATTTAAAAACTAAATTTTTACTCATAGTTTCTTCCTGGAACAATAGCAGTGGTATCCAAAGCTTTCCTGAAGGAATTTCTTACTTGGAACAAATATATTGAAGATAAAATGCATATTAAAAGACAGAGACTATTCTGCTTGCATGCCTGGATTTCTTTGAAAGATACCCTGCATCTGAGGAAAATACGTATTGTTTGGATCCATCCACATTTTTCTCTGTGTTGATCTGTATTTTGACAGACTCTGACTTGGCACGTGTTCCTGGTTCAAAGAAACTTTCCGTTATGTACAACTGTTTTCAGACTTTTCCTGCATTTTTCAGCCTACTGAACCGGTCATTTCATTTCAGCCTGGAAGTATGATCTAGTCTCAAGTTGTGCACACTCCTCTACATTGGTGTTGATTCAGCGGCTTGCTTTCATCTAGTTAAATCATTTTGCTTTCCTGCTTATTTAGCCAGTGACTCCAAATTTAGGTCAATATGTGGAAATGAGAAGTAATTCCATCCTGATGGCCAGGTTACTAAAATATTTAGACAGCAGCAATGCCATGTCCATATTTTATAATTGCTTCCTAACTATCAGATTTCCCTTTATCTTCAGTCACTAAATAGATCATCCTTTTTGATCCTGCTAGCTGTCTGGAAATTCTTCTGCATCGATCTACAGTGAAGGTGGTTTATTTGTGAGATTTCATTTCAGTGGCAGCTGTTTTCAAACCAATAAATACTTGCTGCAGAAATGTCCCTGAACGTTTTGACCAGTTCTCAGAAATCTGAAAGTTGAAAATCACTTTAGTGGGTCTGAATCGACTATAGACACATCAGATATAGCACAGACACAGTAGTGGACACCTCAGGGGTTTTCTTAAGAAATCATAACAGACAGGAAGCAATGTCATAGATCTCCTCTTCTAAGTCACATTTTTTTATTAGGTGCAGCTTTCTTAACCTCAAACTTTCAAGCATGTTCCTTCATGCTCTTCAGGATGTCTGTTGTTATACCTCTGCTATCCTGGTTTTATATTTAAGTCAAAGTAACTGGATCCATTTCTTTCTCTCAAAGATTATCTTCTACATATGAATAATAACTTGGCAACTAAAACATGAAACAATTTTAGGCAATGTTCTTTATGTGTATTCAGACGAACATTACATAACCAAATACTTTTTAAATAACTTTACAATAATGGCACCCAAGACTGTCTGTACGGTTATCCTTTTGCTTCTCACTAGACAGGCTTCAGGTGAGGACTTGCATTAAATAAATTGCATTGAAGTCAAAGTTTTTGCATGTAGGAGACATGACTCTGTAGATATAGCTGAACGTGTTTTGCTTTTCCTTTTTGCCCTGCCACTCTTTTCTTTCTTCATGTCGAGCTCTGCAATCTGAGGCATTGTTTGTTGAGGCAAAATGGTTGGTAACTACTGTGTTTAATTTAAATGACTAGATTTAGAGCAGGCTGATGCTTAAATTGGAGTAGACTGATGGCTATGTTAACTGAGTGGAATTACAGAACACTTGGGAGTGTTTAGTCAGTTAGTACTCGATCGGTTGGATGTTCCAATTTGTACAGTATGAGCAAGTCCACTGGAAAAGATGGTCTGACAGATGGCTAATTGAAATGTGAAAAAAACATGTCCTGCCATGGGCTCAGGCTGGAGCTTCCTGACCCCATTGCAGGACAGCTCCTATTGTGGGCTGTGACACGACACAGTGAGCGAATTCTCTCTGTGTTTCATTATCTTTCACCTCTTCTCCCTCCAGCCGTCTTTGATAGGTGATAATTAAAACACCTAAGGACATCCTATAAAATCGTAAGCATGGGTTGCTGAAGATTCCATGAAATTCTTAAGATCAGGATGTTCTTCCACTTGCTACAGTGGAAGACTTGTGTTTCTTTGTTTTTAAATTTGTTTTTAAATTTGAATAGACTTTTTAAAGAATAATGAAGCTGTAGCAGCTCCCATTCTAGCAACATCTGTGTGCATGTGTATAATCTTAAGCAACAGTTCCTGGACCTTTATTGTTTTAGCGGGATTACAACTACTGCTCTGGAGACGTAACAGCATAATGTATCAGTTCAAGGTTTGGCAGCTCAGGGTTCCCAACAATGCAATTACAACAATTTCCATTTGCACTCCTCACATAGGCATAAATACCTCTTCCTCAACCAAAGAAAGAATCTCAAAAGAAAAAATTAAAAACATAAATATTTTTGATCAGACC
Organism: Limosa lapponica baueri; assembly: GCA_002844005.1. Taxonomy (NCBI): domain Eukaryota; kingdom Metazoa; phylum Chordata; class Aves; order Charadriiformes; family Scolopacidae; genus Limosa; species Limosa lapponica. Next base: position 346,267 of record KZ505840.1, read on the forward strand.
ATAGAAGAAAACTTCAACCTTCTTTTGTTTCTTTTTCAGTTCTTAAGGTTTTTTGGCTTTTTTTTTTCAGAAAAATCAGGAAAGAAATTATCGATCTAGATGTATTAACTCCAGACACACAAACCTTAGCAATGTTTTCAGAATGTCAGAGCTCTTGCTAGTACTTAAACACACTAATTGAGCATTCCTGTTTAATGTAGAGATACCCGAGCAAGTTCTAAGCTAGTGAGTTTGACTGCTTGAGTGGTCTGTCACAGTACCTTCTTCACCCTTTTCTGGGGGTGCCTTGACTGCTCATATCGAGCTGACCTGGTTACATATATGCTTCATTGCAGCGCAGGAATACCTTTCTTGTTCGATCTTGCAAAGACTTCCTTTAAGACACCAAACTAAAAGGACCAGGAGTTGTAGCCTGTCTTTCCTTCCTCCCATACCTTCTAGAGCTGGTTACTTCAGCTACTAAAAATAAACCCTCCATGCATTTTCCACCCTGAAGAAAAGTTTGTGTACATGGTAAGAGCCCACCCAGGACGACAGAAACATTTCTCAAACAGTCATGTTAATGCACAAGTACTTGTCACATACCACATAAAGAAGTGATTTGAGAGAGAGCTCACCATGCTTGTACTTCTAGGCAGAGACGCAGATTTTGTGGCTGGCATTTCTTTGCTTTGAGAAATCATAATTTCTACAGGCAAGCCAGATCTTGTTCTGCATGAGGCACCATTGTCAAGTGACCTGAGAGAGGGACTTGTATCCAGGGACAAGGATTTCTCTAATTTGCGTGTTCGTGCTCCAGCCACAATGTCGTCACTTCTCAGGTTCTCTACATCTACTTCTTCATGGGTTTTCCCATCTAGAGTGTTCTCTTTCCAGCTTTCAGAAGACTTTCTCTTAATATGCAAATCATCTAGGCTTCTTACACTGGATGTAAAGGTATTTTTCAGTTTAGCTGCTCGGTATGCCCTCAGGCTCATGGGATCAAGCACTCTGAATGTAACTTCATTAATAAATTGAGAGAATTTGAGTTTAGCTTCTATTTTTTCTTCCACAACAGACAATGAACTTGATGATCCTTGACTCACCAAGCTCAAATCAGATGCAGAGGAACTGCTTTTCTTGTGAGTTGTCTTCTGCCTCTGGAGCTTTTGGCTTGTGTTTCCCACTTCTGCTGGATGTAGAGAGGAGTGTTCCAGTCCGTGGGTTTTTTCACCCCCTTTCTGACAGTGCTTTGATCGATGTGGTCGATACCCTTCATCCTTATTTTTGCTTTTAACAAAGCTTTTAGCTTCTGACCTTGTGCTACCCTGTAACTCAAAGCTGTCCTCACTGGAGCTGCAGCGTTTTGAGTAACTGTTCATTGTCAAATCTCCAGAGAGATTCCTCTCCGCATCACCTCCTACTCCTGGTGCACATGTGGCAGTGGATGCGCTGCATGCTCTTTCTTCAGTCGCCCTGCCAACCCCCTCTTGCTTGGCTGGTCTTCCAGGCACAGCACCCTCTGGCTTAACAGGGGAAATGGAGCCCTTTGTCAGTGACTCCATTTATTTTTGTGTCTGTATGTCAGCTGGCATCAGTGAAAGTGGCATTCCCATAAATCCTTTGCTATCTTGTAAGACAACAAGCATGACTTTGAAAGGCATAACAGTGCAGCCAACACATTTTATCCCATATACATCCCAATTTATGTATAAGTTTCATAATTAGATCAATAGCACATTCTCATCATTTTAATTAGCCATACTAATGAATAGAATCTATAGGACATGCAAATTTTCCAGGGTATTGAGTGCTTAGTGGATGAGCCTGGGCTTTCATTGATCCAAAGCAGCATATGATATATTCCTGTCTGTTGAACTGGAAACCGAACTACCATGATGTAGATCAATTCTCACTAAGTAAAGTCTGGGGTGGTTCTATTTCAGGGCTTTTTAAAATCCGATAGTAGAGAAGGTCAAGCTGTATTGTCCTAATGCTACTAGTGTTTGCTATTCTGTTAAAAAGCTTAGTAACAGATCTGCCAGGCTCAGAAAGGCAAAAAAGAATGTGATTCTCACTTTCTACCTGTTTTTTCTTGCCATAATTTTCATTCTAAGATAATTTTTAAAGGTTTGAATCCAAAGCAAGGTGCCATGTTTCAGCTTTGTAAATGAGTCTGGAGTAGTAATGATGGGTTCTTCCAGTACCCTGCATGTGAAGCTCTTCTTATTCTTTACTGTCTTTATAGACAGGCAAGTCTGAACTGTGAAGTGCAGAATTTCTATTTTCTTTGTATATGCAGGAACCTAAAGGCTAGTTTAAGTGAGGTTAAGGGCTAGGGTCTGACTTTATAATCAGTGTGAAGGTTTGGAGTGTCCCGATGATGTGCTGCCACAGGAACCGACCAAATAATGAATTGACTGATAAACTCAAAAAGGTTTTTTTGCATCTCCTTAAGTTAGTATAAGGGTGAAAGCAAGTCATTTAACCCTTTTTGTATGATGTGAATCAGATTCTGCTTACATCACTGTCGTTGACACCACCATGCATTTCTGACTGATGAAATGCAGCAGGTGGAGAAAGGAAAGAAAAGAGAAGTGAATCACAAGCAGAAGCTTGTGAGTGACCTCCCTTAAGCACTGAGGCAGGGTGACATGAGGAGGATCCCTGGAAGACGCTGAGGAGTGGTAGAAGGAGGCAAGGAAAGGGAAAAAGGTCAGTGAAGAGCACATTTAAAAGTATCATATGTAGCTGACAGATCAGTGGCAGCTTGGCTTGAAATCTAGTTCCACGAGCTTTTGAAGCAGACATATTTAGGTCCCTCATTACAAGTCACTTTGCCCACTGCACAGAATTTATTGACTCCACATTGGTAATTCCAGGACTCATTTAAATCATAGTTCATAAAAGCTGCTGAAGTGTTGCAAATCTCTCAAATTAACATAGTAAGTGCATTAATTTTGCAAATAACAGGGGGAAAGAAGATCCTTTTAACACATCAGAAATCAATTGCTTTTACTGGAATTACTTTCTGAAATGCTTCCATATTTTCTATGGGACTGTGCTATTCCATTGCATGTTACAAACGTTTTCCTGATCACAGAGATAATGTGTCTTAAAATGCATAAATCCTGTTCACACTGTTGTGTTTTAGATGAATTTATTCCTCTCTCACATGAATGTGAATGCTGACAGTTTAAAGGTCTGGCAAATGTTTTCAATTGTCAACACAAAGATTTTCGTGACCTTTTCAATGCAGTCAGGGAACAATAAAGACTACTCTCTTCTTGCAAAGTCAGAATGTAGGGCTTTTTCAGTATGTCATAATGCAGACTTCTGTAAACTTATGGTTACTCATTGAAGCAAACAGGATTCCCCAAAGAGGTAGGGTCTGTGCTAATGCATCTCAGGTCTTCTGCCTTCCAGGATCCATTAGAGCTTGGCAAAGTGTGAGTTCTGCAATTTTAATGGACTTTATTAATATGTCTGTTTCAGAAACAGAGCAAGCCTCATTGTTGAGCCAGAATCTGGAATGGCTTGTACATATTTGGAGAAGGGCTTTTTTTATTCATGGGGCATTGGGCTCATTTGTGCCTGAACAAAGCTGTGTTAACTACAAGCACAAATTCAGCTATTCACTGCATGGGTGCAAATTTTAAGATGTGAATCTGACAGAGGTTTGTGGTACAGCCAACAAAAATGGCTCATATAATTCTCTTCTATTGTCAGGAATGACCCCATTTGTTCTGAAATATGTCATCTGTATAGCAGACAAATATAATTTTTTTAAAAAATAGGAAAAATATCAGGTCATAGGTTATAGGTAACCTAGGTAAGGTATATAACAATTATAGGGGGGGTTATACTGCTTATACTGCTGCTTCTCTTTCTTCAGATGATTTCTGCCTAATGACTTTAGACATATGACATAAACATATCAAATTATTAAGAAAAAACAATTAAGCCACAGCTGAAAAATGACAAATAAGTCTTCTTACCTGAATGATATAGATCTTTTCACATCAATCCCACTACATCTTGATTGAAATAGATGTTATCGAACTTTATAGTAACAATCAGTATTCAGTGGTTTGTCTAAATAAATTCACCAAAATATTCTCTAGATACTACCTGAACCACAGAACTTATTTCCACTAGTCACATGTACAAATAGAGAAGCTGAATATTAAACCAAAATATGCTTAAGAATCTGGATGTTTGAGACTTTGAACTCTTTTATAATGACTTGATGTTCATGATTTATTTTCTGTATGTTAAGTGACTTACTTTATAAAGTGTTAAAATTATTTTGCCTTATATATTTAAATCTCTTTGAAGACATTGCTGATAAAGAGAATTTCTCATTCCAGTGCAAGCAGGTATGTCTGTGAATAGCAATGCATTGCTGCAGTAGTCTGGGCTATACTCTTGGAACAAACACCTTCAGAGAGCTCAAATTCTTCCGTTATTTCTTGATAAAACATGATTCTGCTTGGTAGATGTTTGCCTGATTTCTAAGTTCTTCTAAAATTGTCATATAAACATTAAAATAATCTTAAGAGAAAAACTTATGCATTAATTTTGCTCTATTTTAGAAATGGTGGGCACAATTCTTGGAATAATACAGTACATCTGTGCAAATCAATTGAAAACTGTCTGACCTAAGTGACAGACTTTACTGTAAATAAGATGTCCTTTGTTATCAGCTCTGCCATTACCTTATTAGTTGACTTTTGGTGAACACCTGCACTTTCTTCTATAGCCATCATTAACTGTCCTTAAAAATTAGGAAAGGACTGTCTTTTTCTATGCATTGGTACACAGTCTTGCAAAATGACACCCTGATCAAGGTGGCATCTCCAGGTACTATAAAAACTCACATAGTGATAATTTGTAAGTGAACCATTTCTAGGGACTCAAGTGGATCCAGTTTGTAGTTTTGTGTAGTGCAATGGCTAAGCTGTTCTATTCTATTTCAGTATTAGTATAAGAATATAAACAAAGCAATACTGATCCTTTCCTGCTAAATTGACTGCTTAATCTGAAACATTTGTAACAGAATGATAGCTAAGATCGCATCTTAAATGGGACTTTCATAATGATTCAGTATTTCCTTTGACAAGACTGAAGCATTCAGGGACTTGTCTAGTAAACTTGTTGCTTAGGAAAACACATGAAGATTTTTCTAAAGGTTAATTTAGGCTTATTTATATTCCAAGTGTCATTTTATGCAGGCATCATTAGAAACCTGCATATTTTGTATAAAAATGGAGCATAACAGTTACTTCCAAACATGACAATGCAATGTAATGACTCTGCAGACCACTGTCTGAAGATTTAACATTAAAAGCAGAGTTTTGTAGGAATTAAAAAAAAAAAAAATTAATTTCCCCCTCCCTTTTAAATAATATCTCTGATTTTTAAACTTCAGGAGATTTAATTTTTGCTAATAGTATCAAAAGCAAATATAAGATATCTATGTAGCAAAAAAGCTGCAGTAGGTTGTTATGACAACTGGAAGTTTCTTTGTGTAGAGCTCTGGAAGATATGATCATTTTTGGGTCAAAGCAGACAACATTCAATAGTTCTAGTACAAAAGCAACATGCAAAGTTCTTGTATATCTAAAATTAGGCCTTTTGATACATTAACGATAATAGATTCAGCAGATTATCTGCATTAAAAAAATAAAAAAGTCTAGAGGTTTTCCACATTGTGAGATTCATAAGAAATTTTTAGGTTATTAATGAAAAAAGTGTAAATCTGATTTTAAACAACATTGGGGTCTATTTTAATTCCAATTGAGAGTGGTTCCAGAGCCTTTTGTATTTAGTGAGTTGACTCCAGGATTTTGGATCAATAATTATACTGTTCTCTGTGCTGTTCTTGTTGCAACAAAGGGTTAGTTTTTCCATTACAATGGAGTGTATTTCCTATAAGTAATTTTGTTCCTGGTTCTCAGGCAGCCTTTCAACTGTCAGAAATACTGCCTGAGCACCAGAGCCAAATCCATCAGAGTTGGTAGGAATTGCAGTTAATTTAAAGTTCTCAGCTTGCCCCCAGATGTGTAACTCCTTCAGCATACAGTCAAATCTCAAAATAGGTATATCTCAACTCTCCCAGTGCCCATTCTTCTTCAGATATAGTCTTTCCTCCTGCATTAAATGAGAATTTTATATCTTTTATCCACTATTCTTTGCACTTAATTCAGTTCATTTTGGAGTGCTTCATGCTACCTTTCTGTTTTACAGTTAAGTTTATCCATTTAAATAATACAGATGTTCCTCTACGGGTTTCTTTTAGCAGATGGTTTCTTTTTTCTTTTTTTGTTGCAATGGTTTCCAAAAACTAAGTAGCTTTTAATACAAGGTTGTCTAGCCCAGTTTCTTCGACTAGACATTGTTGGTTTAAAGTCTCCTCAGCATTGCTTTACTTAGCTGTTCTCCAGAAAGTGTATCACATTTGCAAATTAATGGGAATAATGTCTTTTTCTAGGATGCTAGGTGTCACACAACAAAAATTCTATTTTACTAAATATTACCTTCACCATCTTTTTTTTTTCTTTTTACAACAAATAATTTACAGTGTACAGGAGACGTAGCCAGCGTTGCCTGTAGTCATTTTACCTCACTAGGTTCTGCTTGAAAGGCTTGCAGTCCGAAGGAAAATTCCAGCAGACGTTTGCTCTAACTCTGTAAGATCCAGCTGTCTTCAGGACCAGTAGAATGAAAGTTCAGTTCCTTTATTTTAACAAGTGACTGTTAATGGGAATGAGTTAAAAATCTTCCCTTTCTCTATCAATTATTGGTAGCTGTGTATCATGTAATAACAACAGAAAATTGTACCAGTGCTGCCACCATTAAATCTGTTTGGATTCTTAACAAATGATAGGTTTTATTGGCATGAAAAAGATGTGAAAAGGCACCATGGTATCTTACAGACCAGAGGCATTTAAGAAACTCATGCTTCTATGCAGGAATCTGGATGGTGGACAGTGTCTGCATCCAATCTTGAAACTAAAGGATCTAAGTTTCTCTGAAGCCTCATTATTCTACCTCTTCACCATGATGAGGAAAACACTCATCTGTCTTACAAGTACAGAGTGACCAAACACAATGCAACAGATTGCTGTGACATCTTTCTTGCCAGCAGTCATAAGTCTGATACATTTAATTTATAGTTATATACTAGACAGAGCTGTGCTAAGCCTGTAAGAAATGTTGAGCATTAGAGGAGAGATGTTATTTAGCATAAATCCTGCACCACCCTGACAAATGCAGTAAAACTAGAGCCAGCCACCCGTTTAACATGCAAGTTATGCTTATAGCTTTAAAACGGAATTAAAAATTAAGGAAGAGAAAAATGTAAGCACAAAATGTTTTAATATACCACTTTAAAAATTATTTTTATGGCAGTACAACAGAAGAAAAGAGTCTTTCCATTCAACACAGATCCTTACTGCATTCAGTACCATGCTGTCAGACTGCCTTCCATTACTGTGCAAGCAGCCAAATTAGCATCAGTTGTAAGCTGTTGGCTGTTGTGTCGTCTGCCCTAGCAGTAGAAAATTGCACTGTGGACACATGTTGCTGTGTATATTTTTAAAACTGCTCAAAGAAATGTACCAGACACTTGCGGCATTAGATAATGACATTTGGTTACCCTTAATTCCCAAGGGACTTTTTCCCCTTTCATTCTCCCATGAAGAGAAATTTTACTCTTGCTGAGAAAAGCCAGAGAAATGAAGCTGCCAACTGTGATCTTTTTTTCAAGGTTTTTAAGTGATCTTTTATTTATCCACAGTTCAGACAATGGACTGCTTTGAAGAGAGGAATACAAAATGATATGGAGGCTCATCTACAATATAGGGAACAGATTTGTGGTCTGGTTAGTCTGAGCTTCAGAGGATATACACTATAGCATTTTCTCTGTGTTGGAACTTCTTTGTGCTACAAGCTTGTGATATCACCTGCCTGAGAGACTGTTGTCCTCATCCAAGAGAGATGGAGTTTCCTAGCTAATTGAAGATAATAGCATCTGTGAATAAATGCTTCTTTATCAGATTAGTGTTTAGTAACCAACCACGGCTGCATACCTTGACTGTGAATGAGTCCTCAAAATGCTTTCTGTCCTCTGCCAACATCCGTTTTTTCCCGCTCAGCTTCTGCTTTAGCCAGCTGCTCCATGAGCTCTTCTTCACACGCTGTACCTTCTTTGTAGCCGTGCTGTAGGATGGGTAGAGTTGTAGGTCATCTGCCTTACGCTAGTGTTTGATTCTGTGTCTCCAGTTCACTTTGTAGTCACTTGGTGAAAAGACAGCAAAATAATTGATCTTTCTGAGAATACACAGATGAGGAGTCTTAGTTTCTTCCACTGCTCCTTGAACATGTGTGTTTTTAGGGAAGGGTCAAATCCTTTGACTCTATTCTTAAACCTGTCCTTCTTTGAGGTAGGATGGCAGTGTCATGTGACTTTCCAAATTAGATATACCATTTTCTTCATTTCACTCTCCCTTTTCTCTCTTCCTGTTTCCCAGCCTCTATATCCTTTTATTATTATTATTATTATTATTATTACTGTTATTTGGCAAAAGAGGAGGAAAAGGCAGAAGAAAATTTAAGACAGTAGAGAGGAGAATGAGTGGAAAAATGGAATTAGTCTCTCATGCAAAATCAGTCTTGGAATAAAAATGCACTTTTTCTTCAGGTGGAATGAAAATATTTCCCACCCACTGAATTCTGCTTTATTTTAAAATTCATGATATTTTCCATACCAATTTAATTTTTTTTTATTTAAATCTATTCCTAGTTTGGTGTTGGATGCCACAGTCTCCAAAGCCTTGCTGTTTCTGAAGTCATATAATGTCCCTTTTTGATGTGATACCACCTTACTGGTAAATTAAGGTTACCCAAATTCCATCCCAGTGTTGCTTCCAGGAGTATTGAAGAGATCTTTCAGTACAGCAGCATTTTTCTTGTCATCTTTTTTTATATCTGCAGGAATATGTAATTCTACTAATTAAATGTTAAATATAGAGGAAAGTTTAAGACTGGGGGGAAAGTCTTTGTCAAATGCATAAACCACAAAGGAATAAGAAGTTGCTATGGTATTATATTCCCCCCTCCCCTGTCCCACCCCCTGTCCAGTGAGCTTATTCAAATTAGTAAATTCAATCTTAGACTGAGTTGTTCAAGAGCATATTACAAAAATTCACAGTTCTTTGTAGTGGGTCAAATCCCTGGGGGCTTTGACTTTCATAAGGACAATTGACCTGTACTACGTTTGTGGGATTTCATTAGAATCATTCCTTTGGAGGATTAGGAAATCACAAAGGATAAGGAAGGAATGGGCCTTTTCATCTAGGCAATGCCATCTCCTTGATCATGAAGTCACCATTTCCCCTTGGAGGCCTCACAAATGCAGCCCTCTTCCTCCTCCTCGACCTCCTAGTCTGTCTCAGAAATAGGTACCAACAATCACTTCCTCACTTCCTCTTGTTGCTGAATAGTAATAGCTGTGGAAATGATCAAAGCTTGCTAGTGGTGTTACTGCTCACTGATGTCTCCTTTAGTCCCATGGAGATGGTACCATAAGTTTTACTACTGACTGGCCTTTTTATAACTATCCTGTGTTTTCCTGAGATTTTTGGGAAGGGCTGTGGGATGTCAGGCTAAACCTCTCCTTTATTGGCTTCTAATTTATTAGACTGTTCAAAGCTGGCCCTAGGAAGCTTAACGTTGCTTGCAAAAGGAAGTATATAGTATTGTTCACCGTAACTGTAACACAGTAATTTTGTTATCTCTGCTTTCATTCTTTATCTCTCCATATGCATAATTTGCCAAAGACTTTCTATTTCTATTACACAGTAAATAAGGAAATGGTTGTTCCAGTTCCATGCTTCAATATGTCCTGGAAAAGTTTACTTAAAAAAGCTTGCCTGCATATAAATGAGTTGGCATGCCAGTATGCTTTTGAATTTGTTATGAACAATTTGCAAATAACTGGGAGAAATAAATGGCAATTTCTTGACTTCTGTTGTCATGGGGTATTGGGGGATGGATAACTTGAGCAGGAAGAAAGTATTTATCTAGCTTTCTGTGGCAGTTAACTAAAAAATTAGATCTTTTTGCAGCATATTTTTCCTTACATAAAAATTATGATAAATAGTATTATTTGGAGATATAGGAAATGTTTGTGTTAAAACTTTCCAGGACATTAGTACCAGAGCTGTAATGTCTCAGATGCAGCTACAATACAGTTTTGCTGAGTGCTGCAAACCTCTGTGTTTGCAGTCAGAGTTGCACATCATGGGAAGCAGCTAAGCAGCCAGGACGAAATGAGAAAAAAAATATGTTTGTTTGCACGTGGATATGTGTGTGTTTGCACACCAAATGTAAAGGTAGCTCTGTGGTTTGACAGTTCCTAACTCCTTTCTGCTGCACCAGTTGCAATTTAAACATGAAGCAAAAGATTGTTTTTTTTTTCCTTCAACTCCCATAGTCCCACCCCATTTCATTATATTAAAGAGACATGTTCATCAGGGCTGTTTAAACACTCTTGCAGAAAGCATGCTACAGTATGTGCTGTTTGTTTTGGCAAAAGGCATGCATTTATGTTGTTTCTCATACAAACAATTATTTCATCTGTACTCTGTTGCATTTAACAATGATTGACTAATACTTTGTATAACTATACAAAGTCATCCATTACAAATATTTTCCTTCAGCATGTAATATAAACCTGAGGTATGTTTAATGTTTGTATATTAGCTTTATTAATAATGTTAATATCACTATCTGACGTTTTGCTTTCTTGAAGATAGAAAGGATTTTGTTAATTTAATACTTAATGGCTGGTGCATATTCAGAATACATATTCCAGTTCTGATGAAATCTAACATGTTCCATGATGTGTATTATGCAAATAAAAACACATAACTCAATTTAAAAAAACCCTATCATGACACTCAATTACAAATCACTCCATTAGCTTTCTAGCACTGCAGCTTTGGGAGGCTTCATCCATATAATTTGCTGTCTTGTACCTTAATGTATTAAATATTTCCTTTTTAAGACAGTAATGTCTGCCAAATGAAACAACAGAGAATGTTAATTCATGTTTAAAGCAGGCATTTAGTTGTCATATTGCAGCACCACTAATTCAATGCTGAAGACTTCTTTACTACCTGTTATTCATTTTAAATGAAAAAACAAACATGCTGTTAAGAGAAAGCAATACTTACTTGAGAAGGATTCTGCAAGCTCTGTTCTGCTAGTCCACAGACTGAAATGATGGAGCCAGATTTAGAAGTAGCTTATTAGGTGTATGCTGCTTCAACAGTAACAGCTTTTCTTTTTTTTTTTAAACTGAAAGACAGGATCGTTTTCTTTTAATGAAGCCAGCATAGAATGATATGCTGTCCATGTTGCTATGAGAGCATAAACTTGCAGAGCAAAGTCAAGCAATTGCAGAACAACTTACCAAGGGTCATTCCCTGTCAAGTTGCCAGTGCTTTTCTGTATAGTCACAGACTTTAACAGCATCAAGGAGGGTCATGGTATGTCACAAATGAAGGAAATTACTAGTTAGTCATGTACATTTGAGATTGAAAGTGATCTAGTCAGTATTGTTTGTGAATATAAGTAGAAAACTGGGTAGAGCCAAAATCTTTCAATTAAAACACCCACCGAATTCCCTTAAGAGGGGACAAGGCTCTGATTGCAATCAAAATGCAGTATCTGCTGCTCTCCTTCGCTCTGGTGGTTGTATACTGCATCTAGAGCTCCAGCCCTGAGAAAGGAGTGTAGGAACTGCCCCAAAGGGATTACACAAATGTGAAAAACTAAGTATTTTGTTGTGCCTTTGATATTTTGGGAGAAACATTTTTAAGCATCACATTTTTGAGTGGACAAAAAACATTGCAATTATAAAGGCATGTAATTATTGTTATAAAATTATCTACATGTATCTGTATATTTTTTATATAAAACCATACACACTTTTAAAGTTTTAGTGATGCCACCATTTAAAGTATTTAAATGCTTTCATTAGAATTCTGCCTTCATGAAGCCCAACACAGATATGTACATCATGGTCCAGTAGTCAATTATGTCTGCAATATTGCACTACAGAGAAGAAACCATTCTTTAAATTTAGCCCTGCCTTTTGAAACATTCTACTTTAAATTGACTTTTGCCCAAGATTCTTGTGGATAGGGAGAGATTTCTGATGTATTTATCAATTGGAAGTTACTCTGAGTAGTCAGGTTTTGGCTTATCCTGAGTTGGCTTGTCCAAAAGACTGGACCTTTCATCTCTAACATGAAGACAGAGGTGAACTGTGTTAACATCCATGCTCTGCATCATTAGCTTGCCAGCCCGAGGTGTGGAGATGCCAATGGTCAGCCACACCTCCATGCCTTGACTTGAAAAAATTTAAAAAAAGATGCTGTTAGGGAAAAGGGTTGCATTAGCTGGTTACATTAAGTTATTGCATTGCTCCTGTTGAGTTTCTACATGCATCCCAGAAAGAGTGGGCATGCTCAGGCACTTCCCCTTACAGTTACTCCTCATCAGCTGTCAGGAGATTTGGGTTTATTGCTCCCACTGAGTTTTGAACATTGAACAATGTGCAAGACGAGGGTGCTCAAGGAGGCAGAATTTCCCAGCATCCTACGTGCAAACTCTTATCAGCAGCACCTTACTTTCACCAGAAAAAACAGACCATGCCTCTTAAAAGGCCACAATTAATGCCTCTGGACTGAAACTGAATTCAAAACTCAGCAGAAACAGCTGAAATCCAGCACTCATTACTTCTCACAGCTGCAAGACATATAGCAGAGGTTTCTAGCTCACAACTGCTGGTGACTTCAGTAGTAGAATGGCTCCTGTAGCCATAGTCAATTGTAACCGCATCCCTGCTTGTGTTCCCATTTGCTTTAACCACTGATGGCATGGAAAATATTTGGCTTCTCTTTATTCTGTGTTTTTTTCCAGACCAGCAAGGCAACTTCATAGCTCTGTAACTAGTTTTTCCATGATAAGATCTTTTGACTACCAAATTCTTCCTCTCAAGCTCCACAATATCTTAGGAGCAGACTGGTGAGTTCAAGCCAAATGCAAATGGACAGTCTTTATATGCCAGGTCCTCCAAGACATGTATGGGGAAGGGAAGAACACTACATTTCTTATGAGAAATGGTATTTTTTTCCAGTGAGCTGACATGAGAGGAGAGGAAACGTGTCTTCATTTGCACATTTCGCTTTAACCACTCCCATACTTACAGTTTGTATGTTCAAGGAACAAAATATTGCCCAGCCCTGTGCATATACCCCTTTTTCCTTTGGCTCTTGCTGGTGTAAAAATGTTCTTCCAAGTGTTAATGATCAATTCCAAATTGGCCCAACAAAGTTCCAATTCCAGTTTCCAAATGAAAGTAAGGCAAGGCAGAGAAATTCCTCATTGAACAAAACTTCTGTCATGAACTACAAATAAACTCCCTTTCTCTTTACCTCCTTTTCCATTTCTCCATCATCTTGGCTTGCTTTCCCCTTTCCACACTCTGCAGTGCTATACCAAAAAAGCCTCCTTTCTCTCCCTGCCTCTCCTTCAGCAGAGATTTCTCCTGAATCCATAATCCTATTGTGAATTCCTGTACAGGAAACAAGAAGCATTTCAGAATGAATGGCTGGCACAGCTACTGAGCTTGGGGAAAGATACAGAATTTATGATCACTAGCCTGGCTGAGAAAACAGTAATATGATTGATTCTAAGTATATCTTCCAGAACACTGCTATCTAACTACTCATTCTTTCTCATTTTTTTTTCTCCACCTCCCTCTTCTCTCAGGAAAACAATCGCTAACAATAACCTCAACAGCAGTATGAAAAGAAAGTACAGTCAAGGCTCAACTTTGATTTTCAACAGTAATGTGACTGGAATCTTTGGTCTTGCCCTTTTATGAGATTAGAACTGAATATTTTAAACCTCATTCAAAATAAGAGGAGCAGGTCTTAGAAGGGTGAAAGAATGAATGCAATGAAACAGCTATTTCTAAAAGTTGGTTTTCCAAAAGGATAAAGCAAAAGTCTAGGGCAAGACTGATACCATTTTCCATTGGTCACTGGTTCTATAACTTAATTGGTTGGTAACTATGTGGACATCATGCAATTTTATTGCACAAAACATAATAAAGATTAACTCCTCCAGTACATTCCAGCTCAACTTGAATGAATAACAGGGATTGCCACAGAAATACTGTTGGGTGACTTCAAGTATTTTCTAAGTGTTTATGAAGAAAGAGTACATTTCCGAGTGATGGGTAATACATGTGAAAGCAGTCACAACACTTGAAAGAAAATAGAAGCTTTGGAAAGTTTAGTGCCTATTAGTGCCACTTTCTTTCAGCGTTACCTTCTTTCAGCATCATGTTTTAAATCCCTGTTGTCATAAATACTCTCATCACCTCAAACCTAGATATAAAATAATCAAAGGTTAGAAGCTAGAAAACTACCCAATGCAAAAGAAAGCATTAGTCTTTAACAAAGACAGTAGTTTTCTTTCAAATAAACCACTACGGAGTGTGATAAATTCTTGAGCATTCGGAATTTTTACTAATTTTATAAGTGTATGCACACACACATATATAAATGTATATAATATTTACATATTTTGATTTGCAAAGTCATTTATGCATCCTTTTTTTCATTTACCTTCTTCAGACCAAGTTATTGCTAAAAGCAAGGTCGAAGTAAAAGTACTCATAGCGTGTCTGAATGGTATCTTATGGTTTCAAAAGGAGCCTACTTTGTGGTGGTCAGGCACTTTATTTGCTTCCCATTATCATGTGCAGAGCTTGGAAATGTGTCTTTTTAAAATCCTTCTTTGCACTGTTATGAGAAAAATGCCATGAACACCGTAAAATGGAATGGCCACTTCTGTTTGAATATAGTTTTTTTCATTAAAGTGACCAAATATTATCATGAATTTAGTGTCTTAAATTGGTCTCACTCATCCTCCCTTCATGGAGTGATGTAAGCAGGGAGTTTGGAGAAGGAATATTTATTACTCAACCCTTGTGTATAAGGAGTATTTTCTATTGCTAAGCCACAACATAACAGAAGGGGCTTGACAATGGCCTTCAAAATCCTTCCCTGACAGTCCAATGGCAGTTGTGCAAAACTTCACAACCCCCAGTCTTTAACAGGGAGAGAGAAGAAAAGGGGACATTGACTTTCCTCTACTAACTCTCAGGGTGCAGCCAGGGCCAGGGGCTCCTTGGGGCGAGGATCCACAGGGGTTTCCCCAGGGCTGGCAGGGCAGGGGCCTCACCAGCCAGGGACTTGTGTTTGCCCTTTAGTGCCTGTGTGTATCTCTTGGACTGCTTTGGGGAAAGTCATATGCTCTTGCTGACTGGAGTGACTCGTTCAGAGCAGAAGTCTTAGGAAGGATTAGCCCTGCAAATCGTTTACATTGGTGCAGCAGGACTTTTGGACAAACATAAAGTCATCCCTTAAAAATTGAAGATCTGGCTCGAGCTATTTGCTGAATTTGACCTCAGTCTAGAAATAACCTCCACTGCTCTGAACCTGCATTTCTAAACAAAAAATAAAAATGCCCAGCTTGTATCCTGAAGACCTAAGAGGTACCTTGGCTGGGGGATTATGCTGTCTTTCTAAGTCCTCTGGGATTGTTCATCAAAATAAATGTGTCTCATCTGGCTGCAGTACTCATCACTCTGTCAAGTGTAATCAAATATGGGGAGAGGAGAGGGGAGATAACCTTGAGAGAGGGGGTGTGCTGCAAATTCAAGCAATATACAGCAAGTTCCTTTCCACGTGTGCACTAATCTTGTCTCCCAACATGTTTATCATTCTCCACACATAGCCTGCTATCTGCACATCAGTCACGTTCAACTTTCAGCAGCCTGGCTATTGCACACCTACGCACAGATTCCCACATTCTTCATTCATTTCACATTTGTAGCAGCACCTAAACACTTCTATCAAAACCACAGCATAGACAGAAAATGAATGTTGTTAATGAGTGTGTTTGTGAGGAGACCTCTCTTTTTGCTGGGAGATGGTCATTCTGGACACTTGTAGGTTAGATTTTGTGTTCCAGTAAACCTTGTCTCTTTTGTTTAAAAAAAAAAAAAAAGCTCGTGCAAATGTCATATGCAATGACTTTTGAGGAACATAAACTTTACTTTTGCCAGAGGAAACACATAGGAATTTGACAGTGTGAAGCTGAGAACATTATTAAAATTAGGGGATATAATACCACCCTGTTGAAGTCATTGACTCCAGTATAGCTTGAAGCAAAAAATACTTAACCTTGGGTCAGCACTGCTAAGAACATGACCTGTTAGTAACCTCTGCCTTTAAATTTCAAGTGTATTTGGTTAACCCTGGAAATAGAGCTACTAAACTGGAATACTTTTAGAATTTATGAACTATTTTTGTATCCCATTCTTTTTATCTGTCGCTTTGAGTCTTTATGGATTTTCAACAAGATGGCGTTCTTTACACCATCTGTAACCAGCATTTTTCCAATATGTTGCCAATGCTACTTCTCTGATTATTTCTCCTAAAATTGCTTCAAGAAGATGTAAGGAAGGCAAAATAGAAAAATCAGACTCCAGATGCCAAATTGATTTGTAGAAACAGGTATGACTGTTAAGCTCTAGTTAGTCAGCTTTTTTGTTAAGTATATTTGTTGTGCATTGTTAAATTTGACTCAATTGAAAATGAGTCTCTTTTCAAACCCTTCGAGGTAGGAAAGGGACATTTACAGCCTTATATCATACTAACTAATGTGAGAAAAAAGGCCTTCTAAACCATAAAGATCTGTTGTATTTCTAAAGACAGAGAATGCAAGCTACTTCTTAGAACTGCCTTTTTATGATTTTTCTAACTGGTCTTTCCTAATCTTTAGCAAAAGTAGGAAGAGAAATGAAATAATATAGAGTATTATAATGTATTATAGATCGGAAAGATTATTTGTGATTAGATGTAACATTCTGCATATGTTGATCAGCAACTATTCCCAAAATAATGTTTGCTTGCTTGAATGACTGAGGAAATATTGATTGCTTTAGGGTGCATGTTTCAGCCCAGGACATAATATGGCTATTGTTTTGGAGCCTTACTTTGAACAACCTGCTTTTCCCTTAGAAGGGAATATGAAGAACAAACAGATATTTGTAGTGGCTGTAACTCACCAAGGATCCCCATGTAACCCTAACCTTGCCTAGAAAGCAAGCATATCCATCAGCTCTGAAAATTGAAAATTCTGTTTCAGAGCAGGTGTCACTAACATACTGCTTATGGGACATGACAACCTATTCTACCAGGTAGCATGACAGTTGCAGGGGGTAATAATGTGGGATATTTTCTTTGCTGAAAGGTAGTGTCTCTCCTTCAGGATCTGATGGATGGCTTCTGTCAACAAAGAACACCATACTTACCGGCACAGGATCAGCATTCTTAAGGTAATTCTTATGGGGAAAATAATTTTTTTAACTGTTTATACCACCTATCATATAAACCAGCCCATTTTCTTCATCTCTTAGTCTTATAAAATGCACTGTAGTTTAAAAAACCCCACAATTTATTTAAATTTAAGATCTTGGAATCATATGACCCTTGGATTTCATTTATAAAAAAGGGAATCTGTGCTTTAGCAGGAATACCTGCTAAATATTGCATCTGCAAAGATACATAGGTAAGAAACCCCGAAACAAAGATCCATGGTTTATTTTAATTTGCTATTACTTTGTATCATGTCTGACTCATAAAACTACTGTGCTTTAGCAGGAATACCTGCTAAATATTGCATCTGCAAAGATACATAGGTAAGAAACCCCGAAACAAAGATCCATGGTTTATTTTAAATTGCTATTACTTTGTATCATGTCTGACTCATAAAACTACTGTTTTTATTAGCTGGAAGTTATGGTTTGTTCACATTGCAATTTGCAGTTTAAAGATGGTTTAGGACACTGTGTAAACAGCATGGTTGTGACCCCTCAAAAGACACGATCCAGTTCCGAATAGACCTAGTATATTGGAAAGTGATGATCTAGACTAAACCCAGTCACTCTTGAACATATTTGATTCTGCTGAGGAAAAATTATAATCTGCTGCAGTAGTGATTAAACTCAAAAATGCAAGTTCTATGTGATCCCCTGTAGGTGCATACATACAAGAGATACTTTTAATAAGCTTTTAATAAGTGTGTGACAATGAGGAGGCTCAAAATTTCATCATCCAAATGGTAATATTTGGATTAATTTTATATTTTTGATCTTCCCAAAAGTTAAAGAAGCTTCAGAAATTTAGCCTGAACTTGTGATTAAAGTGACAGATATCCCATTTAGGATTGTTACGTAAGAACGCTGCTGGAGAGCTCTGATGACTTATCAGGAGTCTGCCACATAGTGTGGTGTTTCAGTCTTCCACATGGATTTTAGCGAAGCTGTGCTTTACACAATAGTCTATATTTCATGTCTTAACTCCTGAAGAATTACTCTGTTACTGCTCTCGTCCTCAATGAATTTCCCTGAAGAAATATTTTGTTTAAAGAGGCTTTCTTCTGCTAAAATATATTTTATTTCTGGCAGCTAATAAGACCATCTCTTACTTCTGTGCTGTCAAGGGGATTATAATGAGGTAGGCTGCATTAAAAGACACAGAACAGAAATTCACAAGTGGTCTGGCAAAAGTATTCAGATACTGATGATGGATTGTGGTGATAGATAGTGGACCAACAAAACACTGACTGTCATTATTGCATTATCTGTATTTTTTGCTGTATTGGATGCTTTCTCTTACATTCCCTCCTGTGAATCATAAGGCCTGTATTTGAGTATTCGTGTTTATTTTGCTCAATAGAATTGCGAATCAGAGTGCCTCTGAGAGGAGAAAGTTTCTGGGGGAAGTTGGATTTGCACTTTGATACAGTATGTTGCTCTAGGTTTTTGAAGGCTAATAACTTCTACCTGCATTCCTACTAGAAAAAAATAAAATGAATCTTCTATCGTTATTGTTACAATGTTGGATAAAATACTATTTTACATTAAATGTAGGATATGCACCTTCGCGGCCTTTTATTCCTGCAGAATGTTTTGTGATTCCTGAGTTTGAAAAAGAGAGAAAAGGAGGAAGCTGAGGAACAGAAGCACATCTACGAAGTTCAGAGCAGCCATATCAGGACTCCCAGGAATGGCTAAGCATGTTATTTGAGATGTACTAGCCCTTGTAACACACAGTAGCCAGGTGGACTAACACTGTATCAAATCCTAGAATGAACAGAAATAGCTCTTGTAAATGACCTATCTCCAAAATTGCAAAACTTGCCTGAAGTGATATAGTAGGCCACAGGCTAAGAGAGGCAATCTAGCAGGTAGGAGGAATTTCTTGGAGAGATTAATGTATGTGAAATATAGTTTTATATTAAAGAAGAAGGAAAGCAGGAAGATTCATGAAGCTAGTGAATTAAGAGAATGAATAAATTTTCATCCAATATAGCATACTTACCATATAGAAATCCTGATGTTTTCAGGGCAATTTGGATGAGGTTGCTTTGTTGATCTGAATGCAAATTTAAGAATTTCAGACAGTTATATGACATTAGAGGACAATAATTTTGATGAGCGCCCAGTGCTACTGCCATTGGAAATTTAATCAAATCCCTGATATTTAAATCTGGTAGTATCCAAGCATCCAGCACTGTATTTTTTTGAGACCCATTAATACACAGAAAAAGATGACAGTTGTCTCCTGCTTGTGTTTGCTGCCCTGAGGCATCAACAGTATTCTCAGGGGACAGTATCTTCTTGATTTAACAATGTCTTTGGGCTTGGCCTTCTCCTGTGCAAGATGCTCTAGGTGGACCTGCTTTGGCAGTGGGGTTGGACTAGATGATCTCCAGAGGTCCCTTCCAACCCCATGGTGATTCTGTGATTCTGTGAAGGGATGCTTATCAGAGAGCTCCTGGGCCACAGTGACAATCTCAGGTCCCTTCATCTCATTCCTTTGCTCGCAGGCCAGCAGTTTTCTGGTAAAATTTATTACCATCTTTTCCAGATGTGAACAATACTGCTATTTTGATATATGTTCAGAGAGGAAAAACAATAGAAAATTTACTGAATGCCTGAAGTCTGGCAGCTCTGAGTTACGCTCCACGAGCCTCTGCATGACTGAGTCAGCTCTAGTGGGTCCATGAAGAGCTATTCAAAGACGCAACCCCAACAGAAAACTTTTTGGCAAAATTATATGTCCCTCATGAATGGAATTATGTATCTCACATGACATCTTGTGCCACATCAGATTAGATTGCTTAGGAGGAAAGTGAAATACCTTCTTCCCTGTATCCTATTTTCTTCAGTTGAAGATATACAGATCCTATGTCCTAGTAAGCAATTGTGCTAATAACCTTATGATAAAGTATAAAGGCTGCATATGAGGTACTTTATCAAGTCAATTGCTGAAAATGAGGAAATGAAATATTTTCTCAAAAGCTGCATAATATTTTGCTATGATTGGATCGTGTTAGTAATGTATTTACAGTTACGTCTCTAATGTAGGATAAGTAAATACAGAACCGGCAGAGTCAGAATTTGTCAAAGGAATGGAATATCTAGTTAATGCATTTTTATATAGGTGAAAAGCCCTCATTAGATTTTGACAGAAACACGCTAGTTATAAAATCTAAAATACTATTTATCAGAGCAGGGCAGTATATTTAATACCTGAAATATATGATGTCAGGAAGACAGGTTCTTATTTTACTCTGACCAAAAATTTAGACTAGACCTACTGTCAAACTGCAATTGGGGAAATGTCACTTTCCCTTTATAAGGCTTTTCCTTTAATTTCAATTTAAGATGGAGATTACTTTTGTCTGCTGCTTAGCTAGAACTGCTTATGTAGTACTGTGCTATGTAGCAGTTCCCACGGACTTTCCTGAGGTGCCTACAGTCAGTGATTGGTGAAATGATCTCTGTGTAAAAGAGGTGCTTTTCAGTTTATAAAATGGCATGGATTCTCATTAGTTACTGGAATACTATCACTGTTCTCAGCGTGGCGCAAATATGCACTTTGTATCAAAGAAAGTGGAGCTATAATTTTATCTGTGAAATGCTTACTTGAGTTAGCAACTGGCCAGGCTTTCATTCCTTTTGCTGTTTATGGCTGTTCCACTGCTCTGCTCAGGATGGGTTGGTCACCCAGTAGCTTCTCACACAAAACATTTGGCTGCCAGTTACAGGGCAATGTAGCACTTCTGTGCTCTGTGTTCTGTTCCTTAGGGAGCAATTTTGAGGCCAAGCTTTTTCTCTCCTGTGTTAGACATGGTTTAATCACCACATTTTTGCTATTAATACCCCTATTTTGAATTGCCTATTTCACTGAACTAATCATAGTGTTTTGTTTTGGTTTTTTTCCAGCACATAGTAAAGGTGTATTACACATTAGTCTTAACATATCCCTTAACTTATATCCCTCATACATAACCAAAGAAAATTGTTGTTTTGAAATTTTTTCTGGATCATTGCAGCTCATCCATTTTTGGGTCCAAGTCCCACTAAAGTGATGAGCAAAACTACTCCTGGGATTGGGTCTGCAGGCTCTACGTTTGCAAATCGGACTGGCTGTGCCTATATACTAGTAAATTAACATCTCTAGCTTGGAAGCTAACAGGCACAGAATAACTTTGTCCATACTGTTGATCTCTCTTAGCCTCCAAAATAAGAAAGCTATTTGCAAATTTCCTCCTTGGAAAGTTCCTTTTCCATATTAATTCTTAGACTGCGCCCAGGAATTTTTTAGGAAAGGGCTAGTTATCTTGATCAAAAGCTGTGCCTGGCTATAATGTGATTATAATGGCATAGACACTTGTGTTTCATTGCCAAGTAATGTTTCTTTATACTGTTCACTAACGTTGGTCTGGTCTACCAGGAAGTCATTTTTTTGTTTATCAAAAAGCCACAGGAACTCCATTCTGTCACATTTCTATTTCTTCTTCAATGTTCAGTTGTCTAAACTCAGCTAAGATAACAGCCTTGGTATTGCTGCTGGTTTATGTCATAGAACTATGCTGTTACACCTATTTTCATAATGTCTGGATCTTGAGTAATCCAGCGAGCTCTTTGTCTACTCGAGTTACAATCAAATTGTGGTTTGGGGCTGGTTTTATCTTATTTTTACCTAGCTGGTTTACCTAAACTTCAGTGCAACATAATGGTTCAACTCTGTTTTTCTGAGTTCCATGCAGAAAGTCCTCCTAGGTAGCAGCTTCTTTACCAAACCAGCGTTAGTCAATTCTGTGATGCTGATTTCCCAGAAATAGCACTAATTTAATTTTTCATGATTTCTATTCCACTCTTCCCCACCTCCCCCCCTGCATTTTTACATTCATCTGTTTTCCTCATTGCTTAGAACAAGTACAGTCTAAAATCAGCATGCTCCTCTTTTATTCCTTAGTGCATGGATTAGGAATTCTAACTTTAGATACCTAAGCTTGAATATTGTGTCACCACATATAAATATAATCCATGCCTAGGAACAGGCTAGCGCTGGGATTCATAAGTTTGTCATTGCCGGTGATAACTAACCCCCCCAAAACTTAGTCTGAATAATTACTTTTCCAAAGAAAGTGTGCCATAATGTTTATCAAACTATCTTTTATGAAACTTTCAGGAATGCTTTCTTGACTTCTTGACTGGGAAAATGTATTATTTTATACACAATGTAGTTTAAGAGTTAAAGAGCTCTAGAACGTATGCTGTGAACTACACTGTGCTCTGTGATAGTAACCTTGCAAGTGCTTACATAACCAGGTTAATAGCCCATAAATAATATCCTTTATTACATAAAGACTTATGAAGACTGGGAACCAAGTTTGGTGCTCTGTGTGTTTACATTGGTCATTTAAGAATTTTGGACATCTCAAAAACATGGCATCAACTATGCTAATTTGAACTGGTTTCAGCTGGAAATCTGCCTTTGTTACAATCTTTCGGCAGCAGTGAGCATTGCATTTCAAGTTCTTCTCAGTTTCTCATTTTCACTTCAAAAATATTATTTTGGGATTTGAAATGGAAAGAATGTTTGCTGGAGCAGCTTCTGCTTTTGTAAGTCAAAGGGGGAAGTGGTATCATAGAATCAAACAGCCCGGGTTGGAAGGGATCTCAAAAGATCATCTCGTCCAACCTTTCATGGGAAAGAGAGCCTAGATGAGATTATCTAGCACCCCATTCAATCATATCTTCAAAACCTCCAGTATCACCATACCTAGAGTAATTTCACATAAGTACCCTGAAAATAGTTGGATTTTTCTTATTTTTAGGAATGTATTGGTCAATGCTCTAAGTTTTCTCTATTAAACAATTTGGGGTTATTTTTACAGATTTTGTAATGTGAAAAATAAGCTTTTATTCATTGTAAGAAAAGCAAAATTTTGTAGGTCTTGGCATGATACTATCAAAAAAGACTTAATCTGTTTAAGGCTTGCAAACTAAAAAAGTAATTAATTTCATAGCACCAGTGGCTATAAGCTAAAATACAGTCAAACCAGTAGAAAATACTCTAATTTAGCTGGGTGCATTAGACACAGCAGGATGAGTCATTGACATCACTGAATAAGGTATTCTAAAGGGAGGCCTCAAATTTCTTTAAAAATCTTGAAATACTTAAAATGGTACAAGCAGCTTAGGCCTTGTCCTGACATCTTTTCAGGGACAAGTTGTTCTAGTGTTTAGCCACTCACAATACGAAGATTTTTCCTTATGTTTAAAAGGAATTTCCTTTATTTCATCCTGTGCCCATTGCCTCTCACCCTGTCACTGTACCACTGAAAAGAGTTTGGCTCCATCTTCTTAACTCCCCTCCATCAGATTTTTATACACATGAATAAGATTCCTACCCTGACCTTGTTCTCCAGGCTAAAAAACCCCAGCTGACCCAGAGTCTTTTCATATGACAGATGCCCCAAATGTTTTATCATCCTTGTTGCCCTTCACTGGACTCACTCCAGTAAGTTTCTCTTGTACTGGGGGGACCAGAACTGAATGCAGCACCCCAAGTATGTCTTACCAGGACTGAGTAGAGTTGAAGAATCACTTCCCTCGACCTGTTGGCAACGCTTGTTGTAAAGCAGCTGAGGATGCTGTTCACCTTCCTTGTCATAGAGGCACATTGCTGGCTCATGTTCTACTTCTTGTCTACCAGGAACCTCAGGTCCTTCTCAAAAAATCTGTTTTCCAGCTTGCTGGCACCCAGCCTGTACCAGAGCACGCGTTATTCCTCCACAGATGCAGCAATTCCTTTGCATTTCTTTCTTTCTTTTTTTTTTTTCCTTTTGAACTGCATTCCTCTCTGCTCACTTTTCCAGCCTTTCAAGGTCTCCCTAAATGGCAGCACAACCATTTGGTGTATCAACACCACTCCCAGTTTTGTATCATCTACAGAGTTGCTGGGGGTGCACTTAGGGGTGCAATGTGTTGAACAGTATTAGCCATGGTATCCACGCCTCAGATATTGCACTGGTGACTTATTTTTTATTAAAGAAAGAGAGGAACAATGCACTTGTGCATGATAAAGTGAGTAGAAAGGCTAAAGGAAGGGGAAAGGGACAATGGAATTTTGTCTATTGTCCTTCTAAGGCTGCCCTTGCTTAGCTCAGATACCTTGGTATTTCCTATTTCGCCTTTCTCCCTTAAAGATCAAAATCCCACTACGGGTATAACCATATTGGCTTCAAGAAGTTGGTGGAGAAGGGGAAACAGTAGAGTTTACATACATCTACCATATTGATATGTGGAAGAGCAGTTTAACTTACTTTGGAAAGGCCTAATTGCTTCAATCTCTTTTACTGCTAGTGACCAACAAACCAGGGTGCAGAGGAAAGTTGACAAGATTCAGATAAAGAATGAAGTATCTTGAAATTATTTTTTTCATATCCAGATCCTGACATCATCAAAGTATGGGGTTTGATTTTTGACCACTTTTAGAAAGCAGTTCTAATCAATTTAGTTAGTTCATGCAGTATATTGAAGTTGAATGAGAGGAACAGAGATACTGGCAACAAGTCAAAGTTGAAGGTACTTATTTGCCATTTAATAAAATAAATGAATGGTTTTTCAGCACATCTTCTGAACTTTCTTAAGAAAGGTCACTCACTCACTGCAAGGGAAGTTGTCTTTCAATCAAGTCCTCTCCCCGCTTTGGCTTGATTTATGTCTTATGATTGCAAGAATCATCTGAAAATGAAAAAAATAACATAATGCCATAAAGGTGTTAGTGGAAAACAGAAAATAACATCACTTCCATTATTGCTGACATGAAACCAAACTGGTCTGTGAATAAAAGCATTACAGCTGATCAAAAGCTCCCATTTTGTTGTTGCCACCAAAGACACATCTCAAGATAGCATTTTTCTTTGTGGTTACTTACTTTATTTCCAGTGTTGTTCCTGCAGAAAGTCTTTCCCAATTCTGGGAAAAATTAAGGTCATTAACGGCCTAATACAAGCTCACAGTTGTGGAGTTGCTTTTGGCAACAAGATAAGCGCTGAAGGGATTTAAAAGAGGAAAAAGGCAATTCCCATGTGGTTGAGATGCCCTTCCAAGACTTAGAAGGTGGAATGGAAAAGGAAGAGATAAGGTAGGGTGAGAAAGAAAGGAGGCAACTCTGTGAATTAAAGGTGGCTTGGTAGATAAGGTGGTCTTTGGAATGGGTATGTGCTTTCCACTACTTGCTGTGTAAGCTTGGGAGAGCTAGTCAGTCTTTGGTACCTCGGCTGTCCATTTACATATGTGTAATTACCCCACAAGGACAAAACCATGCTAGACAGTGGAATGTCCAGGAACTATGGAAAAGAGGAGTTGTAAGACCGCATGGGACACGAGGTGGAGAGTTATGATACACTGAGAGCAGACAGCCAGGAAAATGTTGAGAGATGTTGTTCAGTATGAGAGGAACAAAAATCAAACATATACATATATATTTATATATATGCTCCGGTTTATATGCCACTGCATTGCACAAATTGGTTGGTGTGAGACACCCAAACAGATTCTCTTTTACATATTAGCAAACAGGAATATCAGGTGCTAACAATGCTGAACCATCACCTGAAATAGCCAATTTGCTGAGCAGTCTGGCTTTTAGTTTCTTTATTAAAGAAAGAAATATTCCAGAGCATTCCTGGAACAGGTTGCCCAGGGAAGCTGTGGATGCCCCATCCCTGGAGGTGTCCAAGACCAGGCTGGATGGGGCTTTGAGCAACCTGGTCTAGTGGGAGGTGTCCTTGCCCATGGCTGTGGGGTTAGAGCTAGATGGTCTTTAAGGTTTCTTCCAACCTAAACCATTCTATGATTCTCTGATTTGAGGAAAATACACTGTTTTGAACAGTTAGCCATTGATTAAGCCTTGTACCTGGGCAGTATGTTAACTGACTTAATAATATATTGTGTAGAAAAAGTGCAAAAGCATTCTCAGAACAAACTGCAGCAGAGAAAACTTCACTACATAATTACTAAAACATGCTCAGGCTTCATTTCCCAAAGCACCTCTGTCAATCAGATGGGGTCTTCCAGTGACTCTCAAACATGTTGACTGAATATAACAAATAGTTTAATCACCGTTTGTAGACGTAGTCTCAGTCACTAATGCATTATCATACACATGCATTTTATAGACTGTCAACTATTCATGGAGAAAGACACAAGTATTGGTTGAAGTGTACTACTTGAATCTCAAAGAATTTTTCCTTGTAAAATGTGGGATATTTTGATTGTTCGTTAACCCTTGTCTGTCAGCTCTCTGTCCATGGGGTCATTACTAATTCTGTTTTACAGAAGACAGAAAATCCCTGGCTCATCTTTATAGAGTGTCTTGTAATCTATTTCTCCAAAATAGTATTCAGCGATAACACAATTATCAATCTCAGATCTCCAAGCAAGTTGCTGTAAGACAGTTTGAGTGTCCTATGAATTGCATGATACTGCCATTTTTCTCTGAAATGCGATGCAGAATAAAGGCGCAGAATGAGAGTTTTACATATGGCTTCTTGTATGACAATGAAATACTAAATGTATGGTAAAACTCCTTTGTTGTGTGGCTTTATAAAAAAAAAAAAAAAAAAAGGAACCTGCCATGATTAAAATCACTGTCAAATACACAACTTGTCCTTCTCCCAGTATTTATTTAGCACACGTTTTCAGTATATTTGGGAATATGATTATTCACTGATGAGCAAGACTGGCTGTATACTGAAAAACACATGACTGATACGTAGCTTCAAACATGGATAATTCTTATACCCACTGAGCTGCTTGTACAAAAGCTGATAGGGAATCTGACATGGTGGTGATGTCTACACAGCAACAGCAGGAGATAAGAGACTGCGGTATAGTGAAGTCAGCTTCTGAACTGGAACTTGTCAGAATTAGGGCAGCATTTAAAAATCTTATCTGCCTGGATTGGAGTTTGACCCATCAAAAAGTATCGAAAATGGTTTTGTATATATGTTATATGCGTGTATGACAAGATTGCTTGTCTTCTTACTCGATGTTTTCCTTCTTAAGATGACTAGCAGGAGTAAAGTATGGGAAATAACTATGGAGATGGAAGGAAAAGATAATTTTCTGTACCTTCTGTCCCTACACCTTACAGGGTTTTTTTGTTTCTGAGTACAGAAGGCATTTGAGAGTAAGGTCTTGTTTGCTGTGGTCTTAATTTTAAACATCAGAGTAACCTAAACTGAAATGTTATGTTTGTATTGTATAAATTAAATTATAACAAGGTAAGAACTAATTTAATAGATTATTTAGACAGAGACTGTTTTTGCTACTTCTTTACAAGATTTTGCCAAAACCAGCCCAACATGCTCTCTGCTTGCATCTAGGAATTTTCTACTTTTGCTTTCCTTTTACAGAATAAAACAATAAGCAGGAATCTGAGCTTTTACATAACCACTACAATCACAAGGTACAAGTAGTACCTTACACAGAATAAGGGTGGATCTGGCTGCTCAGATATCGAATTCAATGTTGAAACTTAGATATTTGCAGTTCTGTCTTGTGGGCAACATGTTGTTGACTCAGAGATAAGAAGGAAGCTGCGTTCTGTCCTGAGCATAAAAACTGAGTCTGTACACATGAGGGTGGAACTATTTCTACTTTGCATGGATTGACACAGAATGGCATTTGTAGTACCTCTTTGCTATAATGACTACTAGAAGCTGAAAGGTTTAGGAAGGAATTTTTCTATTAGAACCCATCCTGGCACTGGAAAAAAACCCTTACAGAAATGACAACAATCTGCTGAAGATGAAGCCTCTTTCTGTGCCGAGCTTTGTGTTGCTACTGTGAAGGGCTTATATTTAATGTTCTCCTTAAAGACATTTCTTTGACTTAACTGGGCCTTAGTTGCACTGGACATAGGTAGTTTAGGTTTGTGTCATTGGTCTCCTGTTCCTTGGAATGCAATCATCAAAGAAGCTAAACTTGTGTTGTAGGGCTGAGTTTTGATTCCTTATTTTGCCAATAAAATTTAAAAAGTACTTTGTGGGAATGTTATGCAGTGGTATGTCTGAGGCTACAGACAGCTTCAAACTCTAGCGTTCATGGGAAAGGCCTTCCATGGATAAAGCTGTGGATACAGCAAAAGCAGACTCTTCTGCTTCCCCCCTCACCCCAACCATCTTCCTTCAAAAATTAGGGGGGGGGGGGGGGGATATAAATGAAAAGGATCAATGTGTAGGCCTGAATCCCACATATGTTTTTTATTAGATTTGGGAGACCATCCTGTTTAAAGAGGAATGAAAGCATCTCGAGTGAAGAAAAATTTGTCATTCTAATACCATGCAAAGTCTAGGGTAACTACTTAATGCCTTACTGTGCATGGGTTGAATGGTAAACTTAAAGTTAAGCAAAAGATTAGGAGCTATTGAAATGCAAACATTCCACCCTGCAATAGAAAAGAAGAAGGTAGGAGACTCACGGACCACAGGAGACTTGCAAAGAAACATATATTAAGATCTCTGTGCTGGGGTACTGTTAGTCTTCAGTGCTCTGTGCGTGGCTGAGAGCTAAAGCAGCGAGAGGCAGCTGTGAGCTCAAGCGAGGAGGATCATCTCCCGGGGAACTGGTGCTGCAGAAGGGAGAGGCACTCGAGAGGGTACTAGGCAGCCAGCAGCATGAAGGCAGCTTACCACAAGATCAGTGGCAGCCTCAGCTAAGCTTTGCTGACAGGCAAGACCTAACAGCCCTCAGCCATGAAGCAGACATTGCCCAAAATTAAAAGCAACCAGCTGGCCTCAGCAGAGGTAAAGACAGTAAAATAGCATTGATAACACTGCAGAACTAAGCAGTGCTCCTCTAGTTACCTGCTCTGCTAGGGCTTTGTTGTCTTCATTTAATAAGATATTGTGAAGCCAATTGATTCGTGTTTGCAAATGTAAAAATTAGCTCATTAAACACAAGGTTTAACTTTTTTAGATTGATTGAGAGGCTCAGGACAAAGTTGTATTTCAGCCCTTTAAATCTGAGCCTGGCCCTTGTTGCTGCTGGTCCGGACTTGCCAGAAGAGTTACAGCTGCCCATGTTTATTCCAATCAGACACTAGCAGCTCTTCAGCTTGCTGGTCGGTTGGTATAACTACCAATTCAAAACACGGGGACCTTTTAGATCAGGTCAAAAGACTTACAAAATGGAAAGTAAAATAGTATTATTTTATTTAACACAAATGTTTTATTGAAACATTTTGTTTATAGGCAGATAAGAATGGAAAGGGAGGAATAGATGAATAGGAATGCTAAAAGAGGAAGTGCTCTGTCAATCCTTTTCCCTATTAATTAATTATTAATTGTCCTAGCAATTAGGATTTAAGGCTTGAAGGAGCTTAAGGCAATTCTTGCTTCTTACCTGACGTGTCCAGGCTTCTCTAAGAGAAGTACGCTAACAATTATATTAGCAGAGCTTTAGAATTTGGATGCTCTTGATCCTTCCTGTTAATGCTGTTCTTCTCGTGTCCTCTAGGTTGTGGATGAAGCCCACCTTTTGAGGTATGTAGGTTGATGGTTAACAGTATCACAGTTCTGAGGTGGATCTGCAGCATTACTGTTGCAAAGTGTAGTGCTGAGATTTTCTTAAGAAAATAAAAATGTGCCTCTAGCCTAGTGATTTGGACTTTCACCAAGGGAACAAAAGATTTCAGTTTCTGTTGCTGATTACAAAAGCAAGTAAACATTTTTTAGAAGTGGAAGAAGACCAAAAAAGAAGGATTGTAAACATACCCTCAAATAACTACTGATTTTTGTCGTGCTTAGGAGATGTGGGCTCATCTCCCCTTATCACCAAAGGGGACTGTGTGTCCCGTGCCCCACCTGAGATGCAAAGGAAGAGAACAGTTGTTTTTACTTCCTCTGGGGATGCTGGCCCTCCTACTAGAGCTGATGTGTCTAATTTAAACTGAATTAGAATATTTCCAGGGTAACTGCATTGTTAGATGAGTATGCTGTTTTCCATAAACAAATACATTAAGTGCCTCAGACTGAAAACAGTGCTATCAACTCGCCCTCAAGAGTGCATGTTTGGCATGAAGAGTCTCGTTTGTTGATCAAGGCAAAAAGGGAGCTGTACCAGTGAATCGGATGCTGGAAGGAGAAGAATGCCTGCTCTTTAGCCCGTCCTCAGTAAAGAGGTAAGAGGGCTGACGGAAAGGAAAATGGAGATGCAGCATATGGGTCAGGCTGCAAGAAGAAGCTGTCTTGCAGGTAATTGGGATAAGTTAACTATTCCAGCTAGGGATCCTTGGATGTGGAGCCATTTTAGCTGGCTGAGGAGAAGAGCTGCCAGCCTTCCTCACAGACTGGACGGCAAATCTGCATCTTGCTCTTTGCAGCTGGAGTGCTCCATGCTGGCTAATCCACTGCTGCTTCCCCTTGGCTCAGAACTGGGAGGAGGCAGCTGGTGCTGTAACCTGGCTGAATCTGTGGAAGCTTCTGCAAACGTGAATTTGTACACAATCAGCTATAAAACCTGTATGTGCAATGTATTATTTTCTGGCTAGCAAAGTAAAAGAGCCATTGCTCTAATTCTTGTTTCCAACAGTATTTCTTCAACTACTCAATTAAAACCATATCACTGGTACATGAGTGTTGTTCTAATCAGGTATTTAAAGGTTTCAGTTTTTCATTGCTCCCCAGTAGAGGAGGTCATTAAAACTTTGACACTCTAGTGTTTAATTAACTTATGTTTCCTTATTCATTTAAGGCCAAGTATTTCAATGCTAGCAGCAAGTGATAGGTTTGCCTTTACACAATATCATTAGAGAATAAATTGCACTATGTACTTTCCTCAGTCCTAATAGACTGGAATCTTTGAGCTGAATTAACTTGACTGTAATTGCAGTGCTGTGGCAGAGGCATTATGAAAAATAGAAGATGTTTCATACAGGCATTTATTTTGAAGAAATATTCTGGTTATTTATATATAATTTTAAAGTAGAAAAATGGTTGTGGCACAATATAGCTTTTAATCTGACATACTGTAGCCTAAACAATATCTGCTTAAAAATCAGCATTCTTTGGCTGGAAGGGGCAGAGCTGGTTCACTGGCTTTTCTGAAAGTTAATCAAGCTTTCAACTGTTTGTAATGAGAAGATAAGATTAAAGTTTGGCTAAATGTTCAATGCTAGTTATTAGAGTCAATTTTGGGAAAGAAAACATTTCTAAGAACAAACTTAATTAAAAAATAATTCTGGTAAACTTGCAAAGTATCGATATTGCATCTAAGCTCTTGAACTGTGATTTTAAATTTGGTAGCAGTGCTTTTTGTGTCAGAGTGTGTGTTTTTCAGTGCCTGAAATAGTGCAGAAATTTAACCAAGGTACAAGTCTTAAAGTAATTGAAGTTTGCACAAGCTCAAGAGAGACTTCAGTTTTATTGGTTAATATGTCCAAATATTCCATCATGATTGAACATAGTCAGGCTCAGCCTACAAAAATAATATGAATTTGATCTGTAATAGCTGTTCTGGACCATGATAAGCACGGACATTAGAGAATGGAGCAGAATAATTGTCTGTCTTTTTCTCATCTTCTGTGATATCTGTGGCTGCGTCTGGTGAAAGAGGAGGAGGGAGAATACCTGATGCAAAAGCAGAGAGAACAAAAGCTGCACTGCAAAGTGGAACAATGGGGACAAGGAGTCTGATGAAAGTCAGATGATGAAGAAATTAAGTGAAATGGGAGTTAATTGAAGGGGGAAGAAATTAACTGAAAATGAGGAAACAGATAGGGAGTGACTGCATAGAGACAAAAATTAAGGACATGAACATAGCTAAGGATAGCTAGAGAAGTCTAGTTTATATATGGAGCTAGTGGGGAGTGGTATAACTTGCAAAGGAAGGCTGATGTAGGGAAGAGAATCTTGAAAAAAGAATATTGGGTATTTTACGCATCAAAATAGAAGATAAAGCTAGTTTAAAGTAAAACGTCCCTTTTTATTCTACCATGTCCCATCTGAGATAACAAAACTTGAAGAATGTTTACAATTAGATAACTCTCTAGGTTTAGCGTTCATTGATTTCAGCTATATCTGTAAGCACTCAAATACACCTTTAAATCCAACCCTATGGTGTCCAGCTGGATACTCAGAAAATGAGACATGTAGTGTGGTAGAGGTCCTGTGAAACAACTGTTTTATGACCCAGGCTTTAATGACATGATCACGTATATTTATACCGGGGAAAATCATTTTGACAGTACAGGCAATTTCTGATACTTTCTTCTGGAATTTGTGGTTTTGGTGTTCATGTAAGCATGTGCAAATATGTTTATTTGTTGCATCAGGACCTTTTAGCAACCAGTGTGCTTAAGTTAATCTGTCTTGTAATATAGCTGTGAATATAAATTATTATAATGGTGGTTGTTCCTGAGCTGTTCTTGAATTAACCTCACCTGTTCACTTGGCCACCTTATAATCTCCACTACAGGATGAGCACCACTGTGCTTGCTGCTAGATGTGTAGGAAAGGACTATATCCACAATACATAGCCAAAGAGGTAAATTCTGGGTCTCATGTCACAAGCTGCCTCTTGGAAAAGCCTCCCTCTCCTCTATAGTAATATCCACAGAGGGAGCCAGGCTCTTCCTTTAAATACACAATTGCCTCCTGTTATGAGCAGGAGTTGCAGGACAAGAGAGCTCAGCTTCCCAGCAAGAAGGAACTTGTTTTCCCCCTGCCTGAGCAAAGGTGAGGCATACCTGACAGCCTCTCACAGGCATGGAAGAGGAGATAAGAGACTTTCTCTAATCAAGCCTTGATACTAGTGCTTCTATTTTTGAAACAGGCTTATTCCAGTCCTTGAGCTTAAATCAAAACAAAGCTGGGGTCCTGTGAAGCTAAATGGATTATATTGTCACAACCTCCTGTTCTAGCAGCACAACTCCTTGAATAGTTTTTCATTATTTGATTCGAGATAAAGACATCAGCTTATTACTCTGTGTAGCAGTTCTCTGTGTTTGTAACTTCAATCTTTAACATTTCCAAAGGGCACTTGAACCACTTGGTTTGCAATAACTTTTTTTTTATCTAGACTCTTACAGATAAGATTTTTATTTTTCCCTGAGAACAGTACAACATCATAGTTCCAGAAGCTAATAATCACTAAAGGCTTTAACCACAGCTATCCTTTGGAACATTAGTTGTTTCTTTCTCAGTATCTCAGATTTCTCATTGACACTTCTGGGTCACATTAAACTGATTTTTTTAACCTGCAGCTTTTTTCCAAGCTTTCTCTTATCATTTTGAAACTCTTATAATTAAAGGAAATCCTGATTCTTTATCCAATGTTTTCTCCAGCATTACCATTCGGGTTTGTAAAATCCAAGTGAGCAAGTTAAACATTACAGTTAGTGCAGCAGAAAAAAATGTCTGGCTTTGCTTCAGTTCTTCTCCTTCCCAACACTGTTGGGCAACTTCAATTGATTAAATTCAGTTGTTTGTGTCTGAGCTTTGTTTCTCTATTCTGGGCTCCGTTGATCAATATAGCCTATGCTGAATGAGTTCAAAATGGTTCAGACTTGCTCAATGTGTTTTTGAAAAAGTGTTAGATTATATTGTTATAGTACTAGATCATATTGTTGTAGTGTTAGATCTGCTTGGTAGAGTACATGGGATAAAGCCCTGGAGGGAAGAGGGGTCCAAGAAAGCTGGTTAATATTCAAGGACCGCCTCCTCCAAGCTTAGGAGCAATGCACCCCAACAAAGAGGAAGTCGGGCAAAAATGCCAGGAAGCCTTTTTGGCCAAGGAGTGCTTGGACAAACCCAAAAAGGAAGCCTACAGAGGGTGGAAGCAAAGACAGGTAGCCTGGGAGGAATGCAGAGCAATTGTCCAAGCAGCCAGGGATGAGGTTAGGAAAGCTAAAGTCCAGATAGAGTTAAATTTGGCCAGGGACATCAAGAGCAAAAGAAAGGTTTCTACAGATACAGCAATTGTAAAAGGAAGACTAGGAAAAATGTGGGTCCTCTCTGGAAGAAAACGAGAGACCTGGTTACCCAGGATACGAAGAAGGACAAGGGGTAATGGTTTTAAACTGAAAGACAGTAGTTTTAGATTAGCTATTCGGAAGAAATTCTTTACTGTGAGGGTGGTGAGACACTGGAACAGGTTGCCCAGAGAAGTGGTGGATGCCCCATCCCTGGAAGTGTTATGGACCAGACTGGATGGGGCTTTGAGCAACCTGGTCTAGGGGTGGTTGTCCCTGCCTATGGCAGAGGGGTTGGAACTAGGGGATCTTTAAGGTCCCTTCCAATCCAAACCATTCCATGATTCTATGATTTAAAGAACAACAACAACAACAACCAAAAGAGATTGAGAGAGAGCAGTTTTTATTTCAATCTCTTCCTTTGCATTTTGGGCTGCATAATTAATTCTAGTACATGATTTGGATTTTGCTTTGTCAGAGTATATCAACACTCTGGCTCTTTGCTGTGATATTCGATTCTAGTTGCCAGAAGATTGGCCATGTTCCTTCTTTTCTCCTTTTATGTGTAGTCACCAGAGTAGAATGATTAAGAAATCTTTCCATAGCCAGAATGACATTTTTTTCCCTTACGTATTTTTTTTTTCTCAGAAGTAATTATGCATGATATAAGGTAAGAAGCAAACAAGGGATTTGGTTTGTTTTGGGTGGGGTTTTTCTGATGATTATCTCAATAAATTAACTTGTGTTAGTACTTGTGACTTTCATTTTGCTTTTTCTACACTAACAACAGGAGCAGTGATTCCCACTGGCAAATTACATCACTTATTTTTGTATTAAAGCTGCGTGACATGGGAAGAAACCTATGTTCTGGTGTCACTAGGGAGGCATCCATAACGTTGTTTCCAACTCTTCCCAGATCAAATCTGACATTTTTAGAGGTGTTAAGTGTATAAACCATGTCTTAAGCATCAATCTTTTTTTTTGTCATATATAACTGTGATGCCCTTGCATCTTGACTAGGGCCTTTACTACCTCTATCTGACCATTTACCTGCAACCCTTCCCTGCAGTTTTCTGAAAAATCTGCCCCGGTGAGTAATATGAATAACTCCTGATCTATGAATTACCTTTGTATTCTTTTGCCCTGTTATGTAACTGTTAAAGACAGTTTTAAATATAGAGAAACACTTTCTGTCCTTCCTTAAAAAATACTTTATCTCTCAGTATATTTGTGAAGCTGGTAAATATATACTTGCTGTTGATGTCAGAAAACTGCAACACAAGTTAAAAGACACATTTTCTAGTTGTATAAGACTTCAATGAGGAGTTGAGAATTAAGCATTAGTTTCCACAGTCCTGTGCATTAGCTACAAGTGAGGGGGATCATGGAAGGAGAAGTGGGAAAGGCGCTGGGGTTTTACGTTAAGCTTCAGCAGTGCCGTAGGTAGCTGATGTAGAATGCCATAAACTGAAAGGTTCTGTCTTTATTCAAACAGTATCCATTGCATGTATGTGACTCAGACTCCTACTTACTGTTAAAAAAGACACTTTAAATACAAATCAAGATGCTCCTTCTAACCTTCCTTCTTTCCTCCCTGAAAACAAGTTTCTAAACCTTCAGAGTTCCTTGAAGTACTCGTTGGCAGTATGCTGCTATGAGCTTAAATGTCTCCAAAATTGCACACCTTTGTCACATAGGAGGGGTGAGTACGAACTGACTCAGCTACCAGTTGGGCTTTATTTTTAAAACTGAGTGTGATATCCACCAGATTTATGGTACGAATGTTCACACACAAATCTGTCTCAGATTAGTAGTGTCTTTAGCCTTTCAAAATCTATATGCTGTCATTACAAAATCTTTTGATGGAAAAGAGCTTATTGGTCCCCAAAATGGAAAAATTTTATTTGCCTTGTATTAATATTCATGATGCTTTCCAGAACAAATGTGAAAATTGTTTTCTTTATGGTATTTAAAGGAGTATGATTATCTCAGGAATGATTCACAAACATATGAAGTTTTTTCTTTTGCCAAGCAAAGCTAATATGCCTCTGTCAGAATTTTCATCTTCTTGCGCTTTCTGTTTTTTATAATAAATGGTGTTACATATTGTACACATTTTACAAAATGACACAATCACTGAATAGGAAAATTAGCTCCAGTGCCTAGCACAAAATAACATTTAAATGTTTATATCTGTGGGATAGTTGAAGACTTTCAAGCTAGTGCTCCAAGATGTAAGGGACTCTGACTTGGTTTTGGTTGTGGAGGAATAACAGGTATCTCACTTGCTCTCTTCCCTGAAGCTGCATGTCAAAGTTTGTTGTTAGACATGTTGGCCCTCTGCGTGGAAATCAAGTCAGCAAAATCATTCTGGCAAGGGCTTGCCAGAGCAAGTCCCTTGATGGTGGAAAAGGATGGCTTCTGTCTCTCCGAGACATGAAACAAGCCTGTTTCCACCATCAGAATGGACCTGTTACCCAGTGCAGGGACCAGCACTTCAGGAGAATATGGTGCTTTCATGGGCTGGTGTCTGTTCACAACCTTTTCCTCAGGTACCACTGGACTGGGGCAATCTGTCCCTTTGTTGCACCCTCCATGGCTCATTTGCACTACTCTGGTGGCATCTGCCCAGAAGACCGGTTTCTGTCAGTGGAGCTCTTGTGGCTACCAGGTGTCATCTGTGGCTGCACTGTGTGTCAGATCAACTCACCAAGGTAAGTGGTGTGCGGTGCTGGGGGTCACAGATCACAGCTCTGCGAGGCTGGTTCTGCCACCTTCTCTCGGTGCCATCGGAGAGGCGCTGGCCTTGGGCACTAAGAAGGTAGGCACCCTCTGTGACTCATTTGCTGGCCTTTGCTGTCATTTTCATCTGGTTAGACAAAGAAGGACATTGATTAGGGGCAGGAGAGTCCAACCCCTCATGTGAAATTAAATTCTTGTCCCAGTGACACCTGGAAAGTCTCTGGTTTGGGGTATGCTAGGAGGAAAATCTGAGTTATTTTGGACCGAGAAAATGAGAAAATTGCAAAGAAGGGCAGCGTGTTGAGAACACTGGCAGCATCCTTTCCTTCTTATTACAATCAGGGTAAATTTTCACTTGCTTGGAGCTGTAGTAAAATGCCATGAGCAAGGCACTAGCACAAACAGCTTGGATTCAGGTTCCATTATCCTGAGTACCACACATGAGAGAGATCCTAAGGATTCATTGGAGGAGGGCCTTTAAAATCTCAGTGGGAATTTTCTCTGAATGAGAGCTGAGGAGAGCTTCGATAGTGGGCCAGGCTACAGGAATGTAAATAAGTCCCTAGACTGAGAAGGAAGCCTGTGCCTGTCAGACACTAAAATAACACTTGCTTAGAGCCAACTGAGCCTCTATTTATGATATAAAGATTAATAATCTGAGTGGCAACCAAAGGTGAAGTGATTCAGAAATCTAGTTTTTCAATTTTTAGAAATATGGAACAGGCTGGTTTTTATAGCAGCAGATGTAAGAGGGGAGGAGGAAGGGGCAGGGCTGTGAAGGAAGCTGCAAGATGTTTTTTTTAGATTGCATGAAAAGCATTTGGCTCTGAACCAAAGAAAGGCATTTAAATTATTTTCCCCCCTGAAGATAATCAGGGATCTACAGAATCAAAACCCGTGAAAGGACAGTTCGTATGGTGTGAGGTCAAAAGCAGTGATGTGAATGTGCTAAATAAGCATCCTTTGTAGCCCATCTGTAAGAAGACA
Source organism: Limosa lapponica baueri (assembly GCA_002844005.1). Classification (NCBI taxonomy): domain Eukaryota; kingdom Metazoa; phylum Chordata; class Aves; order Charadriiformes; family Scolopacidae; genus Limosa; species Limosa lapponica. The sequence continues at coordinate 384,468 of KZ505840.1, forward strand.
TGGACAATCGCTCCAGGTACAATGGCAGGTATTGTGCTATGTGAAAGGAGTGAACGAGGCAGAAGGAAGATGAAGTGACAGTTGTCAGCTGAAGGTCTTGTTACTTTAGTCCTGATTTAGGACTGTTATAGCCAGCATGATGGAGTCAAATCACTGACAAAGATGTACATTATTCAGAGGGACAATGAGTGGCTTGTGATGCTTGGAGATCCTGCTGAATGCTGCAGTTGCTCAAGTCATCACTAACCCAAATGTGGTCATGACCAGTCAGGGTTTCTTTCTCTTCATGAGCCTTCCTTTAAGCCATTTCTCTTTCACCTGTAGAAAGGCCATTCCTTGTCCCACAGGACAGCTTATTAAGGAAACTGCTTTGGGCTTGATCCTAACTAGGAGGCAACGGCCATGCTGGATGACTGAGCAGTGCCAAAAGAGCTTGATCACGTTGTGTTTGGAAAAAGCATGCTCTAGCATCAGCATGAGAGACATGTTCCTTGCTAGATCAAACACAGAGAAACATTTATAAATGAGGTTTAAAAAATTTTAAACATTTCAGTCCATGTTTTCAGTCACAATGTTCAGTTTTATATATGCGTGTTCACACGCACCCCTGTTTACCGAGGTAAAGAATCCTTTCAACAGACATTCAAAACTTCTCATTTTGAGTCTTATTTTGAAAGAAATTGACAAAATGGTCAAACAGTGCTGGCTTACTCTGGCTAATGGTAGTTTGGCACTGGCATTGGTAAATGGTGTGATTTCTAACTCCAGTGGAAGGTGCACATGCAGGAACTCAGACTTAGGTGAGATCTGAGTGCAAGCCAACTTCAGAAGACCTAAACTCAGTCTGCAAGATTGAAGCTGCAGCTGACAAATTCTTTTCCCGTAGTCTGTCTTTGTGATGGCTCTCACTAAATCTAGAGAGACCTTATTTTTAATTGCTGAATTTTTTTGTCTAAGTAAATGCTTTCTACAATAACTGTTTGTTGTGGTTTAGGCCAAATTGGCCAATCAGAATGACAGATGGCCCCTCCCTCCCCCCTCTTCAAAGAGAGGAAGAGATAAAGAGATTTACAAGTTTAGTTTAGAATTAACTAAACTAATGAAGTATTAATATTAAAATTAAAAAGGAAATAATGAAATAGATATAATATATACAAAACTGTATCAAGCTCCCAGGATGATGTCACTGGCAGGCCCTGGGGAAGTCCCAGACTGGACTCAGCAATGGATGAAAACCAGATTCCAGCTCTGGAGTCAGGAACACACGGATTGGGATCAAAGGCAGATGAACAGACAGGGTCCTCTTTGGACATCAGCCGTTGAAGAAAGAGGGCTGACCCTTTGATCCCTCATTTTTTATACTGAGTATGGGGCAGATGGGATGGAATACCCCTGTGGATCAGGTTTGTGTCACCCGTACTGTCTGGTCCTCCCCACAGGTGGGACCCTTCTACGATTTTTCTGTTTCCGATCCTTCAACAGGGCAAATAACGAGATTGGCTGACCTTGGTTGTTATAGCAATAAGTAAAAGCAAGAGCCTCTCTGCATACCGTTCCTTGGCATGAAGTACAAACATTGGTCTTATCACTCTGAGAACGAGCAGTTTTCTCCACAAGATGCTGTTAATTTCAGAGAATTAGAAGAGGCCTAGCTAAGATGTAAAATTACTGAACAGAAAGTTTGTTCTGTTTTACCTCAAATCGGGACACTGTTCCACAGAATTTGAGAAATTCAGGGTTTTGACAACTTCTAGCACCTTATGGAAATACATCACTGCATGTCAACTTTGTTTCTCAAAAGCACTATGGATTTTCCTTCTTTTTTCAAAAAAGCACCAGGGACCCTATCAAACAGGGTTGGAGGCATTATGTGCAATAAGTTGGTTTCAATACTCAGCACAAATTATGGATTGCATCTGGATTTTTTGAAAAGGTGATAAAAAGCCAAAGGGGTGACTGGATATACAGCATGTAAAAGGTTCCGACAACTTTGGCTACGCTTAACGTGATAAAATCTGTATACAGCTGTCAAAGCTGACTGGTCACTAATTCCCTACCTACTCATTCAAACATTTTTTCCATCTTTCCTTTTTTCTGCCAGATGCTTCAGATGTGGATAAGAGGGGAGGAAAGATGAGCTGTGAAGGTCATCCAGTGTAGACTATTCCCAGACAAGGTGCTAGGCTCGATTCCATTAAAGCCAAGCTCCAAAATGGCACAGGTTCAGATTTCCAGTGCTTGGCACTCAAAGCTGTGGCCAGATGTAACATGCTGAGCTCCCTGGCTTCCAGCTGCAACATTCATGGCTGCATTTCTCAAAAGCCTATTTATTTATTTATTTCTGTCTTTTCTTAAAATAATAACTATATCCTTAAAACTCTTTCTTTTTTTGACAGAGAGATCTAAAAATATGTTTGCCAGCCAGATGACCTGAAAAAGACCTAAGCAGGCAAATACTGGTTCTCTAAATTGCAGAAAAATGTGGGAAAAAGCTTCTGTTATGCAGGGAATGTGAGTCTTTCTTTTCCAGTTGATTGATTAGTTGATTGATTTCCATTTTGAACATCGTACAATTATGATTTCTTGGGGCTTTTTTTCCTACTCTGGTCATTTTATTGTTTATTCAAACAAGAAAATTTAGTATTTTTTTCTAATATGTCATGTATGAGCATGCTGTTCTTGCCACTCTTGATCACTATATTCCTATGCTGCTCTGAAGCAGTCAATTAAATTCATTATAAAGAAACCAACTTGGAAGAACTCATGAGCTTTTTTTTTTTTTTTAAAATAAATGAGAAATTTAAGTGAATTAGTGCTATACATAGTCTCTGGTCCCAAGGGGCATTCAAAGGGAGAGTGAGTGCATAAATTCTACTTAGAAGAAGGTTGCTCAGAATCAGATAACATGCAGATTAGAGTTTTTAAATGGAAAGCTCTACCAAGGGTACTGCTGTGTAGTTCTACCAATAAAAGCCCTAATTGGTCCTGGGGAAATTTTAGTTTATTTATGAGTAGAAGTAACATGGAGAAAGGGTGCATAGAAGGGAGAACACAGGTTTTGTTTACTTCCTCAGCCTATTTTTTCCTGTTTCCTCAGCCTTTATTTTATTTATTTCCTCAAAATAAATGTTTTAGACACCAGCAAAAATTTTGGGGGCAGGGGACAGATTCTTCCCTTTGTTTTTTATTTGTCCCAGTTTTGTGAAAGGGTTGGGTTGGAGGCTTTTTTTTTGCCTTTTTAATTTATTATTTTTTTAATAAATAGAAAATCAGGTTTCTGTTTTATGGCTGTTCAGAAAGCTTCCTGGGTTACTTCTGTAGACCCTGGAGAGAGATGTTCTTTGAGGGACTAATTCAGAGCAGGAGTTTCATCTACAAGCCTGAACAGGGTGAATCCAGCACACTTTTCTGTCTCCCTTAACCAGAGGACAGAGATCAGCCTCAGTATGGTAAAGTACACCTTTCAGACATGGAGCCAGTGCTGAGTGCTGGTTGAACTGTACCTGTCATCATTCAGAGGTACCTATTTGTAGTTGCATTATTAGAGTAACCATTTTTTAAAATGTCACATAAATTACCTGAATACAAGGGGAAGAACAGAAAGAGGTGGCAATGCATGGCTACCTTTGCAATGCCAAGGCTGACTGCATGGGAGTGGGAGTTGCAGTCAATATTAGCCTAACAACATGCACCCATCCTACTTCATTAACAGAGATCTTTTTAGAGTATGTTCCTTCCATGGAGAAGTTAAAGCTTTCATTATTTTTTTTATGGTGCAAGCTGTAAGATCCCTGCTAGGTGTGTTGGGTAATGAATGGGTGCTGTTGTTACTGATAAGAATGGTCTGAGCACATACCTGAGATGGATACTGTGGATGGATTGCTGCTGTGAGGAGTGTTCAAAGCCAGAAATGCTCCTTGACCACTGCACCTGAAGTAGGAAGAGAGTAACAGGCTTCAGAGGAGTTCAACTGTCCCCCCACTCACCATGGCCAGCCCTTTGCAATGGCTGATTTAGGGCTCAGTGCTGCTGTTCTTCTCCTCTCTTTGGCATCCCCCTGTTCTGTAGCACTGAGTAAACTGCTATGAGTTTGTTCAGGGAAAAATCCTAGCTATTTGGGCAGAAGGCTTTGCATGTTGCCTCCACAGATAGCTCAGATTTGTGCTGAGGTAGCAATAGCAAGGCCTGCCATGCCACATAACATACGGCTCTTTGCCAGGCTGTCGTCCCCCTGCTCCCCTTTGGAAGTGGCTTTCAGCTCTAAGGAACCAGTGGCCAGTGGAAAAAGCAGGTCAGCTGTCTGGGTTTTTCTTTCCCCATTCTGTGTGGATGGGGGGGACACACTGTTGCATCTGTTTAGTTCATCTTGCTTCAATTTTTTTCTGCTTGCAACCGTGAGAACCAAGTGTGTGACATTATTTTTTTGTTTGTTTGTTTTTAATGGAAGTTAGGATATCCAGATTTTCAAAAAGAAAAGACTGAAGGTCTAGGACAACAGGGACACAGATCAAGGAAGAAAGCTGGGCAGATCTAATCTTTACTTAATGATATGCTAATCATAAAAAAAAAAAAAGAAAAAGGTCAGATGGCAGTTAAGGAATAGATTTGGAGGCCTGATCCTTTAAAGTTTTGCAGCGACATTCACTAATACCCATCGTTATATTTAGTATAAGTCTGGATCCTCATTTGCCCCTTCCTAGTGCTTTTTTTTCAGGCAGTACTCGGCTCACTGCTATAAAAGTGTTGGAGAGAAAAGAGACAGAAAGGGTATTTAATAGTAATGGAGAAGCAAACTGTTGGCCTACTTTTTGACCACCAAGACAGCAAGTACACTTGCTTGGGTCATAGGGAGATCATATAGGGTTTTAAAAATCATTTTATATAGCATCTTAGACCACATCTATACTGGTCCCACAAACCAGCAAAATTAGTCAGAGATAACAGTCTTTCCCCCCTTTTCACTCCAAGTTTAGAGATTATGAAGTGATTGTGAATTTTGAATTGTTTTTATGATCAGAAATGGGTTGTTTAAAAACAAAAATATGAATTTTTGATTTTTGCAATAGCTATTTTATTTTTTTAGTCCTGAGGGAGAAGATTTAATCTGTCTGTGTGGCTAGATTTGGCCCATCATCTTAATGATGTATCAAGGGACCTGTAAGGTGTATTTCACCAAAGATTTGCATTCTCTGTGCCTGCTGTGAATTCTCTTCTGTCTGCCCTTCGGGCATGAGACAAACAGCGTTGGCTTCAGGCAGTTCTCTGTATCAGGATGCTCCTGCGTTTCCCATAAAGAAACTGGAGAAATTTCATAATTTCTTGCACACTCTCTCTCTCTCTCTACTTTTTTTAATTGAAAATGGAAGTCCATATTTTAAGTCTTCTACCTTGTATAGCCCTTAAAATCTTCATGGAAAAAGGGAGAGGAAAATTTTTTAGCCTAGAGTATGCACAGAACGTTTAATTACCAATTTCTTTGTAGAATTTTCTACAAAGCTTTATGCTGGCACCAAAGTTGAAGGAATGACTTTTCTAATTAAATTATTTATTGGGTGGCATTTCAAATATGGCAAAGGTTTGCCATATGTTTCCTTCAAATTTCGTTAGATGTTGGATGTCTGAGTCCCATAGACTCCAGCATAAAATCAAAATGCTGACGTGCTCTATCCCTGATGGGTATATCACAGAAAAAGAATTGCCTAGAATTATTACTGCTAGAATCATAGAAATAAGAGATGCACAAGTGCATAACGTGTCCAGTTTTTAATGTGATTAGGCAGTACTACAATAAATATAGTGAAAAGCCAAGAAAGAGCATGGCTGCATTAAGAGAGGTCATGCATGCACCACAGAGATACTAGACAGATGACTTGCTGGAATTGTTGCAAAACAGTTTAAAGCAATGTAAATACCTTAGGAAATCTAAACCGATTTAAAAAAAAAAAGAAAGGGAAAAAGTTCAGATTGTTGTTTTATTTTGTTTTTTTTTTTTTTTTCATTAGTATCTAGAGACCTTTCATGTGAAATTTTGCTTGATGAAGGGGTTTTACTGACATGTAAAGTGATGCATTCAGTTTTGTTTCATTTTAAGGTAGGATGTTATATATAGCTTACATAGCACTGCATGCTCTCCTCTGTTACAGTATCTCCTTCTGTTGCTCTGTTAAAACTAAAAGGATGTTTAGGTTCGATGGATTTGCTCACGCAGTGGATCTGACAGGTAATGACTTTCAACCATTGTGATTTTCTGCAACATTATGCAGTTTTTTCCTCTCTTTTACCAGAGAAAATTGGGGGGGGGAGTCTGATGGAACCCAAAAGCTTGTGCTTTTTTGTTTGCTTCCAAAGGTCAGTCTGTAGCTTGCTGCTGAGGAAGCCCTGAGAGCAGAGCTGGGAGCAATGCCAAGGGCAGGAGGCTTTGCTGAGCTGATTTGGGGACCAGCTCATTCTGCCCTATTCACTCTTCGGGCCAGAGGCATATAATGTCTGCTGACATATGGGGAGATGTGTCTGACTGCTCACTGAGGCTAACCGATGAACTCTACTTTGAACTGACATCTTTTCTAGGGCAAGTTATCCCCCTGCGCCAGTGCAACAGTATTGTCAACAACCACCACTTGACAAATGAACACATCTGCTCATGTGTGCACAAAGGGCAGGAGCAGGTCAAAGAATGGAGACTGCCTGTTTTTAACTCTTTCCTTATGTGATGTTCAGACTGTGATTCTGCTCCTGAAGCCACTAGCCGCCCCTCCTAAAAAATTTCTTGCTCTATCTTGTCTCTAACTCCAAAGAGTAGTTGATCTTCAGAAATAGAATGCCTATGGTAAAAATTGGAAAAACCCCTCAAACAAAATACTTTCAATGAAAATTTATTCTCTCTTTCCTAAATTGCCTGAAATGACTAACATCATTGAAGACCTCTAGCCTTGATAACCAGCTTGAGATTGATGGCTCTAACATAACTGACTTTTTTGTGAGATCTGCAGCATTTCTTTGAAACCATTGTGACCTTCATTTCCAGAGCCTCAAAACCACACCACCCACACTCATATACATAGTATTTTAGCCTTTATTTGAAGCTACTTTCTCTTTGGGATTGTTGCAGCTGGTAGCAAACAAACATGTATTAGCACATTGGTGGTGTTTACTGTGGCCTTCTCTTTGCAAGGAGAGATTTAGAATTCTGCATTGGCAGCCTATGTTGGTGATAATTTGTCATAATGACTCAGGAGTCCTTTAACTCCAGAGTAAAATGAACTCTCAGACATCTGACTGATACAGCAGAACTCTGTCCTTCACTTACACGTGCAATGGTGGCAATCTTTTCCTTATGTTTTGCCATGCCAGAATATGTGTATTCAGCACATAAGTTTCTAACTATTAGGAATCTAGAGCCTCTAATGGGCTGGGAAGACAGCTGGAAAAGAAAGGGGACTATAAGATTACTGTCCTTTCATAAGCATGGCTTCAACCTCTGACAAGACTAATTTTTAAAAGAAATCTAGGGATGTCCAAGAGTCCTGTCATCTTGCCACTTCTAATCTGACTCAGAAAAGACAGATACTCACTTGTGCTTTATTCTCACTCAGAGACTGTTGTGAATTTTCTTAAAAAAAATCACTTTTGCTTCTGTTTCTTGTACAACTCACAGTCTGTGAGTCTTTTGTCAGAGACCCAAAGAAAACCTCTTTGATAATATAAATCAGACACCGAGCTCACTGCAGATCAACTGCAAAGTTAAAATTTTTTCACATAACCCCAAAAATGCATGATCAGCCCCAACATCTCAATTTGGGGCTAACAGACGCAAGTTTAAAAACTGAACATTGTATCAATCACATGTAATAGTAAATTTTTGGATCTTTCAAAACAACTATTGTAATTGCCTGTTCTGCATTCAAGTGTCTCAGCCTAGATGTATAGGAAAACCCTGATGGTCTTCAAGGAGCAGCACACAGAGGGTGAGGCTGCCTGATGTTCAACCTATGTGTGCTCTAACTGTGGTGTGAAAGAAACAGAGCTTTATCACACCAGCCTACACCTTGTATTTGCTTGAGCCATAGAAATCCTGGGCGAGGAACTCTTACCCTCTTGCACTATTACACTCAGACATTAACATGAATTTAAATGAGGTGAGTCTAATTCAGTCTTTCTGTAAGGAGAGGCAAACACTATTTCAACAGAGCTATGCCTACATCGCAGTTACCCGGCAGAGTACGCAAAGCGCAAAGTACCTCTTGCCTAAATTGAATAAATTCCAGTAAGCATAGACCTTTCCTGAAAGCCCAAACTCTCTAATTGTATTATTCATAAGTCAACTCCCATAAGTATAAAACAACACATATTACATCAAGTAAAGTGAATCCCAAATAGAGAAGGGGATTTTAAAAAATAAGTTGCACCTAACTGTGCGTGAACTGTGAAATGTATTTGTAAATTAATTTTTTATTTCCCCTTGTCATTTCTGATCTTGAGTGCAGTTGTAACCGTCTTGTGCCCATCACTTCTGACACACAAGGCAGGCCAGAGATGCAAACACCTTTCTAAATTTACTTCCCTTTTTTCCTCTCTCCTGCTTACCATCCATATTAATAAGAACCTTTTACTGGGACAATTATCTTTCACTGAGAGAAAGCCGACCAGAATTTTTGTAATCATTCTTCTCTGGTGATGGCATTTGTAACTGCTTCTGGGGTCCCCTACCCTTCCATTTTTTCACATGATGAGAAGTGATTGCATCATCTCATCAACCTTTATGCATGGTCTTACAGTACAACTGAAGCCATCTCAGAGCTGGCTACCAGGAAGAAGTGTGGTCTTGCACTTGTCCTCCTCTTTCTGTTGGGATTTTCAATACTGTCCTTTCTGCTGGCATTGGTGACCATCTGATCCCAGAATCACTTTTTCCTTTTTTTTTTTTTTTTTATTGTTTATTTAGGGTGGGTTCTCTCTGCTGGTTAAATACCATAAACCAATTTGGCATGAGATTAGACAAGTCCTAGGGAGGAGTCAGAAGCATATGGCCAGGCCTGGAGCTACAGGAGGCTGATGGTACTGTCCCTGTGTGCAGCAGGCAGACACTAAGTTGGCCTGTCTAAGTTACAAGCAGCACATTCAAGTGCCTGAATTAGCTTGGTCTACTCTCAGCACTAAAGTGGAATTTAAAAAAAAATGCTCTCAACTCCCATTAAACATCTTTAAATATTCAAATGTTTAAATATTTAGGTGACCTGAACTGCTTCTTAGAGACTCCAATTGAGGGACAACAGTCTGCTAATCCAGGTACCCATTCCTAATGGCTTGAGCACCCTCCCTGAGTAGAGAGAAATATGATTTCTGATAATTTCAGAGACTATAGTAGCATTTTGGTTTGGGCCACTTGTGTTGGAGCACTTAAAGCCCATTTCCCAGCTGTTCCCACTTCCAATTGTTGATTCAATTCAGAATGTCTTTACATCCTATGTTAGTGAGAATTTTTTCCTTTAAATAATTAAGGTTTGCTGTCCAAGACAGATCTGTTGTAACAGACTCCGTTAATTGCTTGAATGCTATATCAGAGATATAAAATCCATTAGGAAATGTTTAAATGAAGAAATACTGCTCTATTTGGAATCTATTCCACTGAAATATATTCCAGAGAATGAAAGAAAGAATAGCTCAAGTGAGTGAACATCCAAGTCTTTCTACGTTCTTTGTATTCATCTTCAAATGACACTATTCCACTTTTTAATTTCAGTTATTACTGTGATAATGGCATTCAGATTGTCAGTGCAGTATGACAATTACAGTGAAGAAATTATTTCTAAATCTTCAGAAGAAAATTTATCATTCAGTCTAACATGTACAATAGCTCCTGCCAGCATAAGGAGCAACCATTGCTTTTGTTCAAGTGACCTGGTAAATACTACCTACCACATCAACCACTAAAACCTTGTCTCAGCAAATTAGCTCTTTATAGCACTGTCAGAAACTTGCTGTTGTTATCACTAGACCAGATATTTTGATTTTAAATCTTTTTTGGTGGAAAGAGCTAACTTAACGTCTTAGTTAATGCAAGGAAGTTTACTAGATTTACCGTGAGTATGCCAGATGAAACCCACTCAGATGTAGTTTTACTGGGGAAGAATGGAAAGAATACAAACCCTGCCACTAGTTCCTGACTTCTGCTCCTCTGCCATGGGATTAGGAGCTTGTAAACTTTCCACTACGTACTGCAAATTTTCTTTGAGCTCCACATATTTGATGCACTGAGTGGGGAAGATGGAGAGAACCCATAGCGGTGTGCGGTCCTAAGCTTTTCTCTAGCCCCACGTTGCTGCCCAGTCCCATGAGGTAGTGCCCCAGCAACATGCCCCTGTTTTGTAATAAGGTTTAATTTAAGCGAAGTCCACTTTTTGCGTCCTACAGTGTAAATATAATTTCAGAAAATTAATGCTCTGCTTGAGGTCCTGCTCTTAATTATAACAAAAATTCATATGTTCTTATTCCCACTGATATTCCTTGTTGTGGCTTGTGATGTAACTCATTGCATCGCTGCCTCTCTTCTGAAAAAACTGTGTAGTGAATGGAAATATTGAATATTGGATAAAGTTTTTTTCTCTCTGACTGGTCACAGGAACTTCACAGGTAAATCTGACTCTATGGTTAAAACCTTCATCATCAGGGCTTCCTAGGGCTTTGGTTTTCATCCTTACCATTGAGTATCCAAATGAACTTCCTGGCTGACATGAGATAGACTGTGTAGAATGAAGCGAGGACAGAATGAAGCATTGAGTATGCATCTCTCCATATTCTTTGTGTCAAAAAGTAATTTCCTGAGCATTTCCCTGGATTCTGAGGGCTTTGCCAAAATTGGCATCTGTATGTCAAGAAGACTGAAGTAGTTCTGGTATGAATTTGAAAAATATTTAGAAGGAGAGTCACCTTTAGAATGTTTCCTTGTTTAAACTATTAATTTTAATTTACTTTGGGACTTGATGCAGTGCAATAGGCCACAAGTCTGATGAAAATCCAGAATGCCTATAGTATTTCGTGATTCCTAGTGGTTTAGTGCAATTTATTTTAATGATACTTATAATCAGAAGTTGAGGGATCTCTAGAGGCCTTTTTGGCCTTGTTCCAGCCCCAGGTCATGATGATGTATGCTTCTGACATTCCTGATAGACCTGTCCCCCCTTACTCTTGATGGCTCACAGTTGTGGAGATTTCAGAGTTTCCCCTGACAGCATATTACATGCCTGCACTATACTTACTGCTAAAAATTTCTATTAATGGTAAACTTGAATATTCTTTGCAGCAATACATGCCCATTGCTTCTTGTTCTTCCCACCATGGACATCTGAAATGGCTCTAGACATCTCTGAGTGGGAGTCTGAATAGAAGTCAGTATTCCAGACAGGGCTTGGACAAAAGGATTAGCATCACATGTCTGGTGAGCTATTCCTATTAATAGAGCCTAATGCAGCATTCGCTTTTCATTCAGACAGCATGGCATTGTTGACTCATGTTCGGCTGATGGCCCACAGCATCTATGGGATACTTTTTTCCAGGACTCCTTTGCAACCCAGTTTTTCCCAGTCTTTATTTGTGCGGTTGATGATTCCTGCCAACAGGAATTCTCTTACATCAACAAAACGACCCACCGTGATGGAGGTTCCCCAAGCACACACCACAGAGGTATGTCAGATTAGCAGTGCAAGTTCAGTGCATTTGTCCCTGGTTCTGCACTCCAGTCCTTGGCTTCACATTCATTGCATGGGCAGGTGATGTCTATATCCTGACACTCAGATCTTTGGGAAGGTGGAATGTGTTTTGCCACTTACTGAAGGTAAATTTGCAAACTGCAAATCAAGACAGTTGTATCCATGGAAACATCACTTACACATATGGGTATGCAGCTTCTCCTCTAGCCTTCTGATTAGGATCTGGCTGTTCTGCAGTCCAAGTCTTTCTAGTTCAAAAAATAAGTAAATGGGAACATTTGTGGTACCCGAAACAGTCTGTGAAAAAAAGGGCACTTGTAGAATTTCTTAATTGATTCCATCAGAGTTTAAGACACATCTGTACTTAATAACAGTTTGTTAATTCACTATTTAAAGCCTGGTTTAGAATTCTCAGTGGGCTGATTTTTCATATCTGTTATTGAGCTCAACCGCCACAAGAATTGGGCCGGGAAGCAGAAGTGTTTGGGTGATTTTGAGAGTATTTAGCCAATGTGCATGGCACCTTCTTTGCGACAGTGCTTGAAGAGCATACTGGAATCTGGTATTCACCACACGAACTGATATAGATGCTGCTCTTGGTTTCTATTCTACTAATTAGTAAGTGGTTATGAAGTCATGAGCGGAGATATGAGAACATCTAACCAGTTGATCTGAATTCCATTCCCAGTTCAGACGCTAATGTGCAACCTTGTTCAAGACATTTTTTTGCTGCCACCCAGTTTTGCAGTTAGACAACAGTTACTGGTTTCTTGTTCAGAAACTTATCACTTTGGCACCAAAGAGAGTGGAGAATTATGGTAAGTCTTCATCACTGTTGTTTTCAGGGAACAAAAAATACATTTTTTTTTTGTCCCTGAAGAGAGGAAAATTACTTTCAAAATTAACTTTACAATGCAATATTTTAAATGTTTTCTACCAATTAAATATTCTGCAACATTCAGTTTTGCCAAATATTCCCATCACTGAAAATATTTTTAAAAGTGAATTCAGAAAAATTTGAATGCTGCCAAAGATAATTCACTTTAAAATGTGAATGAAAGTGTATATATTGTAAGTGTTGCATGCTCAGCTACAAAATTGGCCACAGAACTTCAGATGTTTTGTACTTTCGAGTAAAAATTTCTGGGAAGGAAATTTATCTGCAAACTGTTTTCATTATGTCCTTATGCCTCCTCCTCTTTAGGAAGTAACAATTTTTAACTTTATATGTCTGCCAAATTTGAATAGAATTCAGGGAACAAAGAAAAGACACTTCTGAGCCAGATGTTAATCCTTCTGCTAAATATCAGACTATGGCAGACAATATGAGAAACTGTCAAGAAACGTTGACAAAAATCCCTAATATGAGAAGATATTTGGGTTTACATCAGATCAAAATGTGCTCCACATCTTGATGTGCTCCATGTGCTATGTTCTCCACAAGATCAGCTCCACCCATACTGAAGACCTAATTTTTCTTGCTACTGCCATGAAGCTCTGTGACAGGGCTAGCAACTTGTTTCAGATTTCAGATTTGCATTTTCATTGCTAAATGTCCTTTTGGCAGGAACTTTTTTAACACTTTTTTCTAAGTACAATGTTTAAACAGTCTTGCTTACTATAAAAAGGAGAATGAATTTAAATTTTAATAAGAAAAAACCACAGTGTGCACCAGCATAACATTAAAGGTTTCTTCTGCTGCCTTTTGTCCTCTGGAGTTTTTCAAGAGACTAATATAATTCTAATATTAATTACCTTCTGTATTTCCTAAGAATGTTATGATTAGGATTTACAGTTACAATCTGTTTCTTAGACAAACAGTTTCATATAGCTCAATAATTTGTTTATATATAAAGCTCATGGGAGTAAAAATATTCTGAAACAAATACAGGTAAAGTCCTTTTTTATTTAAAAATACAAAACCCAATGCACCATAGATTATTTAATTACAACATTTGTCTAAGTTTTCTACAATTATGCTTAACTGAGCTAATATGCTGTTGGGTGTTGTTAAGACATTGTTACCTTATCTGTTATTATTGGGAAAAATCAGAAAATTACAATTTCATTAAAATATACAGCCATAAGTAAAGTATGACATTATTTTTACAATCAGGAAAAATTTGCGCAATTATGATTCTCATTAGCATAAACTACAACTTTTGAGGTCTAATTTTGAAATGTAATGACCAGGAAATAAGGTTGGTTGAGTTTATTATTGTTGTTGTTGTTATTTGTAGATATGTGTGTACAGCTGCGTTACCTTATGAAACCAAAGAAGAAAAGATTGCTTAGAAAAGAAATCACTTGATGTGGCAGAAAAGGTAAGATGAGAAGATGTTTCTGCTCTTATATAGCTCTTTACAAAAGTTAAACAAAAATTAAAATATGCAGCACTGGTTAAAAGGGAATATCTAAAGCTTGATTTTTAATTGATGCGGAGGTAGTTTCACTAGAGAGTTCAGGCTTCGGTGTATCTTCTTTTCCCGTTCACAGAAAAGCAACTTGCCCTTCTCAGAATACATAAACCAGACTACACTAAACTCACGAAACTGATGAATACCAAATGATGATTGCAAAAAGCAGAAAATGTGTATTTGTTTTATAGCTTAACATTGCTACTCTCTTCTGTTGACACAATGAAGGTAGTAAAAGGAAGTAAATAAATTTTTACAAAGAGATATCTATCTGAAGCTATCTCCTGTCCTCTCGTTCAGGGTTCTAACCTTCATTTTCTAAATGTTTCCTTGTGGAGACTTTGACTTACTCAAAAAAAGTCACATTCTCCTTTAGACTCCATTAACCCTGCCTAAAGGAAAGAAGGTGTAAAGAAAATAAAACTTCTCTCATTGACATCTGTGGTCCTTCATACACTTCTTTTCACCCAGAACGGGTCTGGCTGGAGATCTGAGGAGTTAAATTATCACAAAAACTGTACTCTGTATAGGTCTCAGCACTGAGTTGTGGCTACATACTTAGCAGGCCAAATGCGGTAGTTGTAAATTAGTTAGCCTGATGTGTAAGTGAAAGTACAGTTTCTACACTTACTACATTATTGCAGTTTAACCAAGATTTGTTTCATTTTGTTGCTGTGTGACATTGACAGGAATATAATGTTTAGATGCTCTTAAAGTTGGATGTTATGCATTAAACTTTGGGTTCAAGACTCAGCTTCTTACAATAGTCTTAACAGTTTTCTGTAGGAGACTTTTATATTTATTTTATTTTTTAATTTATCATTGTGTTTGTTCTTGGTGCTTGTCATTATTCAAACTTTGGAAACTTCCTTAAGGAGGAAACTGACAGTGGCTTCAGAATCGGTTGGCAATATTTGTAGAATGTTATTAAAAGTTTACACTAGAAATATCTATTTCTCTACATTTTCATTTACCCTAATTAATTCATAAAAAGAGTGAAAGAGAACCCTGAGCTAAAACTATTCTTACTTTTTGACTGACCTGTGAAACCAGTGGGCATTCATCAATTGTTTAATTCCACATCTCCTCTTGTTAAAAGGCTGTCCGGCACCCTGATACAACTGACATCAAGTTTTGGCTGCATTGAAAGGCTGTCATTGCTCTCTTTTTAAAACTCTTTCATTTCAGCTGTATGGTAAGAAGGCAATAAACTATAAATTCACATTAAAAGGCTTTGATTGCCTCTTTGTTAGGACTTTATGATTTTTTGAGACCTAAAGGGGAGTAGGTGCCCAGCTGTTGTCAGAAGTCACAGTGAGTAGGACAGCTAGTTCCCTTTGAAAGCCCTTGCCTTAATATTTTGAAATGACCACGATATCCATGTGATCTCCAAAGCATGTACTCACTTCAAATACCCTCTGCAAGCTTCTAAAGAAGTCATACCACATTTAAACACTCCTAAGGCTTGTTTGAATTTAAGGAATGTAAATCAATATAACCTCAAGTTGTCTTTGTTTGCACAAGGATCTAAGAGATTTCTTGTGACGGAGAGAAAGCAATAACTTGTCTTTCAACAGACAATGGGCACATTTAATAGCACTTGGCATTTGCATACTTTTACTATGTCTGCAGTCTGTTGGCAGCTTTTATTGTGCCAGAAAGGTCACTGGACTGGAACGAGTGGGTGATAAGGACAGAAGAGCTGACTGTGAGCATCCCACATGTTTGACAGCAGTGGATTTGGGTGCTCTTGAAAAGGCCGATATTGACTGATGTTTCCAGGATGTGACTTTTACATTAAAGAGCATAGTGGTGCCTGGGAAGCTGTCTCCTTCTGTAATGAAAGAATAAACGTAAAAGTTATTTTCCAAAGGGGTGAAAAAGGTTGTGAAGCCACACAGAAAAGACTGATATGTTGGAATGCAGAGTGAGAAAGAGAGGACCTGGTGTAACTACACTTATTAGAGCTATGGAAAAAAAAAGTTAATGCACAGTTCTTTTTCCAGTTCACGCAATAACCGTACAGAAAGCCTGCCTGAGCCTTGCTATTGCTTTTCTTGGGTGCCTGACAGATAGATATCTGCCACGTTTCAATCACATTTCAGTTTGCTGCAGGAACAATAGTATTTGTCTGTGAAAATTCCAGCACTGTACATGATCAAGTCTGTTGTAAAGTAGGCTCCGCTTCTGAGGAAGTTCTGCGGACCCATGACTCTTCCTGTTTGGGATCAGTAAGGTGACCATTCAGACTTGCCTCAAGAGAGTATAGCGTGGGTTCATATTGATGGATTTCTTTTGGTCACTCCGTGTCTAGATAAGATGCTTGATCTCATACTATTCCAGTTCTCATTAATTCCAAGGTATGTGTGTTCTCATGAGCTCTTGATCATCATTTACGTGTGCAGTATTTGTGCACAGGTTCTGTGTTTTTTCTTCAACATGGCAGCACATCCTTATTTATCTAAGAAATAATGTTAAAAGTAACAAGGAAGACAGCTTTGCTGTGCAAACATGCGGGATCCTTTCAGATAAAATATTCACAGCAAAGCATATAGAGATCTGTTTCCATTTGTTTAGACATCAGAAGTCTCACTGGATTTGAGATGCTTGTAAATTATCTGAGCTTGGTTTAGGAGCTTGCCAGTGCTGTCTGATTTGGGACAAGTTTTTAAATACTGTTTATTCCCAGAGCAGAACTGCAGATATGTAAATATTCTTGTTTAGAAGGAACAATGCCTTGATTTTTTTTTTATAATCAGTATAAAGGCTCATGTTCAGTTTGGTTTGTGGTTCAAGTGGTAGCTGGCATTGACTCTTGTTTTATTCAAACATGTTTGCTGGTCTCTAATAAAGATGGCAATTTGTGTGCTCCTGAGAAGGCTTGCAAAGAAAGTATACGATTACAGCATTCTGAGGTAGGCTGAGGCCTATCAAGCCTCTCTTATTTCAAGCAGATGACTCACATTAGTTTGATACTGTGCATAATGGGGTGCTTTGACTAGTAACAGGGGTAAACAATCAAGTAGAGAGGAGTTAGATCTGCACTGTACCTCCATCTAGGAGCGAGAGAGGTAAGGCCTGAATAATGGAGGATTCATTAGTCAGAAATATTTCTGTAACAAAGGCAAATAATAGCATTGATATTTTGTACTGACGTCTTAGTGTCAAAATAGTAGTGCATAATAGAATTCAAGCTTCAGAAATTAAAGTGCCTCTCAAATGTTTGCATGTATTACTGGCTCTGTGTTCAGCGGCTCTTAGGCATTCGCTAATACCTGCCCTCCATGTTTATTCACAATGGAACGACTTATATTTATGTACTGCCATTACTGAAAATCCAGCTGTTGGTCCTAGACAACCTAGCAGCCTAGTAGTTTGGGACTCCAATTTTCAAAAAATAACATTAAAAATGTAGAAGAAAAAAGTAATGCTCACTGCTGTGGTGGCATAGATTGCCAGTTCATGCATAAAATGGGATTTCTTGTCCTGGATCCAATAAGATTGGATATTCAAACTTACAGTATTTTGGTGAAGGGGCTTTTTTCTACCTTGCTTCCTCATCTCCAACCAATCCTTCTATTTGTAACTTCAGCATTGTCCATTTCAATGGCTATTTCCTAGTTTATAGCAATGCCTGTTGCTTGACACACTGACAAGAAGGCAAAAGTTTAATGAACTTGACTCCCTACAGCTTTTGATTTTGAAGTGGCATTCACAGTATAAAATATTTTTCACTGAGAACAAGGAACATATTCCGTAGGAAATTCTTCAAGATTTTGAAAAAAAGCACTGAAAAGAACAATTCTGAGAGGAAGACTTACCTCTCTACGGTGGGTTGTAACTGGGAGGAACAGAAAACAGCAAGCAGAATCATAGTCCTCAAGTTTAGGGACCAAACACATCATTAAACCATATTACCTGGTTTCCTTTTTTAACACAGGCAATTACCTCTCTCTCTGTTATCCACATATTAAGCATAACTCCTTGTTTGACTGAAAAAAAACCCCACACCAAAAGTTTTCTGTCTTACCCTCCCCCCCGCCGCCCTTTTTTGTGGAGGTTCGGGGGAAGAGGGATGGGATAGCTTTTTAATACATGACATTTTTCCCAGGTGGAGAACTTCATGCTCTGTAATCAAGTTATCTTTCTATACCTTCTATATATTACTATGATTAAGTCTTTTTCTAGTTTAAATCCCTTTTTTTGTGGGTCTCTCCAACAAGCATGAACACCATGTCAGGGCTAAGAATGTCTTGCCAGCTCTCTACATCCTTTTTCCTGAAATACCTCAGGCTCCCCAGTACTGCTAATGCTCACTACTTTTTACCCCAGGATGGCTTGGGAGTTATACGGTCACTGTGACCTCTAGTACTGAAGAACTTTTGCTGTGCTCCCATGAGTTTTGTGACTGTCCACTATAATACCGAAGCAATTGCATTTCTCCACTTATGCAAATTGAAATGAAAAACAACTATTTTTTTTCTTTCTAAATTAATTATATGCTCCACCCTTGCACAGTTGGGGTTTTTTATGTCTACAGATGGAGTATTCAGACATGTCATCCACATGTTGTGTGCCTTGTTATCCATTCCAGACACAGCATTCAGCTGTCAGGTCTCCTTCTGCAGACAGGATCTGCCTTTCCCTTCTTTGGCAGAAAATTTTTCATTTGGAGGAAACATTTTTTGTTTTGTTTTAATGGGTAGAACTTAAATGTAGTTAAGGTCACCCATAATGCTTTCTACTTGCTATTATTTGTATTTTTCAAACATTTTTTCTGCTGTACTTCATGAGGTTTGCATGGGTCCATGGAGAATTAGTAGGATTCTTGGATGCAAATTCTCCAAAACTACTTGCTTTAAAAACAAAGTTAAGCTCTGATGTAGGACATTTAGCAGCCCCTTTATCTGCTAATGTACTACAAAGTGTTCTCTCCAGATATGTATATAATCTGCTTTTTCCCAAGTATAGATTATAAACATTTCCAAATAGTGTTGCCTTTTCAGTACCACTTAAAATTTTATGATGTCTGTCAAGTAATGGGTGTGTTTTATTGCTACCAAATCATGTATCTTACACGTGTATATAAAAATTTGGAAGCTATGTTCCATAAATATTCATAACATTATTTTTCTTGGCAGATGTTGATTTTTCCCTTATGTACTTAGATTTTATCATAATTTTTCTATATTTTATAAATTCTAATTTACACTGACAGCTATTTCTCCTATTTCCTTTTCTGTCATTTTCCATCAGTAGTAATTGCTGCTTTCATTCACACACTGAGTTGTAACTTTGTAACAGTCTCTAATAAAATTTGTTCATTAAGAAATCTCAATTTCTTTTAATATTCCTCCCATTAATTTTTATTAACTTTCTTTAGCCTTGGCAAAATTACCCTTCTTGATGAACTGTTCTTGTGTGTGCAACAAACTATTTTGAAATTATCCTACTAATTTCAGTCAACATCAATGAGTTATTAACATCGGTTCCGATGCATCCTTCAACATCAGTCCAGTGATTAATTCATCAGGAGTCATCTTGTGCAATGAAATTGCTCTTGAGTTAAGAAATGATAGACTGCCCTACAGACTTGAATATTATTTTACTGTTTGTTGGCAGAGTGCCTCCTGTGTCTGCTTTCATAGTCAAAGTCCTTGTTAATATGATTTCATTTCTTTCCAGATATATAAACGTGGGTTTAAGGACTAGCTTACCCTGTCATCAGATTGGATTCAGTAGTGATTTATGTATACTCAAGTTTCTATAGATCAAGGTTATCAGTAACTCAAAACAATTAATGGGTTTTTTTAACGCAGCCTATGGGTATTATCCTCTCCTTTTTGTCCCTCCCCACCTTCATTGTGTATTTGTTCTCTTCTTCATAATTTAGCCATAAATGCACAGGATTGAACAGAAAAGTGCTTAGATATTTATGCTATTTTCCTGCTGCTGTTGCAAGCTCATATTGAGATTATCCGTGGTGTGCCGGCACTGAAGTTTGTTACACTCTAGTTCTCAAGAATCTAAAGCCAAAAGGTAGAAACAGGAAGTTGAGTTCACTCACAAATCACTCAAAATTTAAATTTTGTCACTTCTCCTTGAAAACAGACAAGCCACAGGTTCACCTCTGCAAACAGAGCTAAAGAGGAAGCAATGCAAACCAAAGTCCATTTCCTCAAAATAAACATTTGATTTGGTACAGTACATGGTGTCGAAGAAGAAAACATAACGAATATCCCAGGTCTATCAGGTCTCCTGTGTACTTGAATTCCCTTTCCAGTTGTCTTTCCATTGCTTTACTGCTACTGAAAATATTGGTTAGGGGAAGCTGCCAATGTCTTCCAGAAATTTAACCTCTGCTACCTACTCTGAGCAGGTTGGTGGCACAAACTACACATAATACACCCAGGTTTGTGCAGAAAAACAAAGATCATTTTGCATCCTTTTCATATTTTCAGTAAGTGCTTTCCAATAAGACAATTTCTGTGTATTTTAATAACCATGAAACCAATAGGTCTCTATAAAATTAGTATTTGTAAAAATTAATAAAGTATACCTTTGCTTATCTCCAGAGAATATTAATTCCTTCCACATAATTTCTGTAGTTCAGGGCCGCCTTTCCACCTGGATTATCTGACTCTTCTCTTAATTTTGAATAAAACAGGGGCTTCAAAATGCATTTTGAAATTTGCTCTGGTTTTTGTCCGTGGTTGGTATCTGTGTAACATGTTGCATATCACTGGCTGGATGAATTAAAAGGCCTTTGCTTTGAGTTTTATTTTTGTTACACTGGAAAATTGTCGTGGTAAAACCAGCTTTCACAGTACCTCTTTATAATGACAAAGGCTATATTTCTGCCAGTACTCACCTGAGATTTAATTTTCTTTTGTCAGCTTTCATGACAGTTTCTGTATTCATTTTTCTATCACAGTTTGAGCCCTTGGGTTTGACTGTTGGTGAGCCACACAAAAAATCCCAGCAAGTGCTGCCTGGAAATGAATTTTGGAATTAAAAACCTGCTAGTATTATTCACTGTTGAACAGAGTGATTCCAGATGCTGATGCTGAGAACTGAAAGAAGCATCTATCAGACCGAGTAAAGCAATTTGTGATGGACTCACAACACAGCAACAGTGTAAATCTTTTTAAGGCAACTAATTTTTTGGGCTTGATCAGAACAGCAAAAAATCTTTGCTGGAATTGTAATGCATATGTGTGTACAAAGAAGATGCTGCTGGCTTTCACCTTTTTACTTCAGGATTATCAGTCCAACACACTTCACCTTAGTCCAATTACAGTGAGAATTCAATTTAGGTGTAATTTGACTAGAATAATCTTTTTACTGTTGCCTATATTGAATGCACAAATACTCGTGATCTAAAAACTTCAGCTTGATGTCCTATATTTAGTAGGAAAAACTTCTTTCTGGTGAGGGTGACAGAGCCCTGGAACAGGCTGCCCAGGGAGGTCGTGGAGTCCCCTTCTCTGGAGATTTTCAAAACCCACCTTGATGCAGTCCTGAGTGATGTGCTCTGGCAATCCTGCCTTGGCAGGGGAGTTGGACTAGATGATCTCTAGAGGTCCCTTCCAACTCTGACAATTCCGTGATTCTGTGATCCGTGATTATCTCTTGACTGTTGTACCTCGTTTTAGCTGTAACTACAAAGAATTAAATAATCGATCATTGCTCTACAGGAACATCCTCCATTTAATTAAGAAGGTGTATTCTGCAAACCTCCATGTCAGACTCTTGCAGCCTTTAGAAGTGTGAGAGGAAAGGAGGAAACCAGAGCAGCCATGGAGTCCTCATGCTGCAGCACCTGCCAGCTCTCCAGGGGCCATTCTAACAACTGTGTGTTGTCCTGGATACAGGGATGTAGTTTAATTAGATGACAGCTTTGTTCAGTAGGACATCTAGGGACTATCTGAGGTATAACTCATCCAGTACAGTCAGTCTACCTAATGTAACCATTTCCATCTGAAGGACAATGGCTTCCATCTGCAAGCTTCATAAACACGTTTGTAGCAGAATTACTGATGGAAAACCCTTCTCTGGCTTCAGGGAGGGAATGGGGTCATGCTTTTGCAACAGGAGATTTAGTTCTCTTTTGCATCTTTACTGAGGACCAGGGCACCTTATTGCTCATTTACTTTCACAAACACCTACTGATTTCTACCTAAAATATAACCTACCAGTGAGGTTTTCAGGCTGCTAAGAGGATGGTGAAAAGAGCGTTGCTGAGAATAGTCTGCCTGTGAAGGCTGGCTAGTCTTCCTAGCCTCGAAATTAGCTTAGTACTCATAGAAGTCAAAAAGCCTATCCCATTTCTTATAAAGCCCCTTTATAGGAAGGGAGTATAGGAATGCATTTAGGAAGAAGGGGTTTGAGGAATAGGTCAACAATCTTCTGTGGGATTTCACTGCCATCATTATGCCAATCTGCTCAAGGTTCCCTTTCTCAAGGATGCAGGACCCAGTGTATAGGCTCTGCTTAACTGAACTCTGTGGTTTTTTTCTCATCATTCAAATCCAAATCACTTTATTTCTAAGATAACACAAGGAGAGCAGGTGCAGAAAAATGGTATCTATGAACCCATACACACCTTCTTGCCTGTCTATGAAAATCAGTATGATTGACAAAGAAAAATATTGAGATCTGAGAAGGTATGAATGTGCATTTGAACGCTGGAGGAGGCTAAGAAAAAGGAAGCAGCATAAAAAGAGAACAAGGATGTTATTTCTCTTTACTACAAAGTGCACCATAAGCCACAAGGCAGGATCATGACAGTTGGCTGTGTTCAAACTGATGCATACCAACAATGGCATAAAAGCCTACAGTCATCTTAAAATTAAAACCCATTGCTAGAGGGATAATGGATTTTAAGGAACCATTGTCTTTTATGCACTTAAGCAGGTAGGCAGAGAAAATGAAAGTGGCCACATGATCTTAGCCATGAATGTGATATCCAAATAATTTTTGCAAAATGCCATTCATGGTGTCACAGTTAATTACTTGTCTCTGACAAAATAGAGTCCTATATCAGCTATTCCTTAAAAATGACAGTGAAGGAGTCCATATGTGAAGCAACATATTATTTGTATTCGGACCTGCTGTGTAGCTGTTGTGAGGGGACCTTCTGCCTTGCCCATTGCATGCTGAGCCACTCAGAGCCATGCAAGCAGGGCAATTGATTGACGCTGAAATTATGGCTTTTCTCAACCGTTCTTCAGATGCCCATCTGCAGCGAGGAAGTGTGGAACAGCTTTACAGAGCAGGCACTCAGCAGTAATTTCTCCACATACCCCCTACCAGGTAGTTATTTCTCTTAGCCTGATTCTAATGTGAAGAGTATGGCTACAGGTCTGGTCTTGGATACAGCAGAGGCAGTTCATCATACTGTCTTTCAGGAGTGTAATTTACTCCTTTGGGGGTCTTTCATGCCTTTTCAGGGGTTCAACCAGAACATTGCCCTCCAAATGCAAAGTGCAGTATTTTATTATTTGTTTCTCTAAGCATGACTAGTAGTTTTGTTTGAAAAAAGGAGAGGGGAGAGAGGGGAAGAATGGCTGCAGTGAGAGAAAATATCTGACAAAGTGGTTGAAATATAAACAGAAAAGATGCCACCACTTAGCCAGCTGTTCTGGAAAACAGGCTAAGGCGTAGCTCAAAGTCCAAAAAATTTCTTTAGAAGTTGGGCAAGCAGAGAAAATACTGAGGTGTTATGCACCTTCAGAAGACTGTCTCTTGACCTAAGACTACAAACCTGTAATTATGCTGACCTTTTCACTTAACAGATAATCTAAGATCCTAATGCTCTGTTGTGGGTGTTACACAGAAAGAATAGATAAAAATGCCCCTGGAAAAGTATCAGCAGTGATCTTTAAACAAGGAAATACCTGTATTTCTGATATTTTTTTGAAATTTCTCTCAGAAAGTGAAAAGTTGCAGCTCTCCAGAGCTGACGAGTATTTTACTCCTTTCATCTGTCACTTGCAAAGAGATATGAAAGATTTACTTTCCCAATCTTCCCAGAATCAGTAATAAATTGTCAGAGCCAACCATTTATATCTGGTGGCTCTTTAAATAAAGGATTAGCCCTTCAATATTTCATTTTTCCCCAGTATTGCTCTGTAAGCTTGCTGAGAAGGAGGTAATATGTAAAAGACTGTGTGGGAAAAAGCTATTTTTCCAGTGGCAAAGGGATGTGGACAAGCAATTCTAGGTGATATTTTATTTTTTCTCCCTCCTGCTCCGTGTGTATATATAGATGTATACAGGTGTGTGGGAGAACTGAGGGAGACAGACTGGCTGTCAGAACTGCCAGTTTTCGTCAAAGTTGTTATTGAGGACCTTTGCAAGCCAGCACATTTCTGACAGAATCAAACTGTTTATAGGAAACTATACATCTCACTATGATCAATATGGGTGTGTTCTTATTAAAAAACCCTTAAGTGCTCAATAACGCGCATGGACCTCCCTTGCAGGCTGCTTTGGAGACAAACAGCAGCCTTGTGGGGATTTAAAAGAGCAGTCTCTGTTGCTCTGCAGCTTTCCTCTGCTTGGCCACTGTGTTTTCAGTCTGGAAGTACTGAAGAGAACAAAATGTTGATATAAGAACATTTCTGAAAAACAGCATGTTGTTTTTGAAAGGTCACTGAAAACTCTGTCCTTGGGGAGGATTCGTAGTTTCTGCTTTCCATCCTGGTGTCACTCCCCAGGCGTGAACACACAAAGTGCATGTCACTTCTCCGTGGCTTTGTGTTGAAACAGCTCTTTGGGAGCTGCTTGCCTGCACTCATCTGAATTTCAACCTTTATGGTCAAAACAGAAAGGAAGGAAGTTTACCTGTGTGTTGTGTACTCTGTTCTCCCATGCTGCTTTCCAGTGATGAGTGAGATGACATCAGGGCAGAAGAAACAGAAAATGACTGAAAAACATTTACGTCCCTGTTAAAGTGCATATCCCACTTCCTTGGTTTTGGATGGATGACAAAGTTCTCTGGATATGGAAAATGCCATTTCTAGAAATCTGTTGCTCTGTGTGCAGGTCTGGTCAGAGAGAGTTTCTGCTTTTTAATGTCAAGGCTGGAATTCTTTCTGTCATTGTGAAATGCATTACTGCAGTGAAGCTGTAATTTGGAGGTGTAGTGGCTAAGTATAGAGATAAAGTTGGAAAGAACAGGGATTATATAAACAACTGGTGCCTGAGTTGCTCAGATCTCACTGAGAGAAAAGGCCAGATGACACTTTCTCCTTACAGCCACTGAGTAGGACTCCCCTGTACACCTGATTAACTCCAAGCAAGTAACACACTTATGTGTACTCAGCAACTAGTCTGATGATGGATGTAGTGACTTTTCATGACTTAAATGTAGAGGCAACTGAAATGCTGAACTTGCAGTAAAAAAGGTGTAGTTATGCTCTCATAAAGATGGACAAATGCCTTCCAGTCCTGCTTGGAAACCACAGTTCCCACCCCTCTTCACCAGGTCTTTGTATTTCCCTGGCCATTTAATTGAATTTTAGATACCTGAAAACATCTGAAGAAAATCCAGTCAGAGAGGGAGAAAGAAGTTTAACGCTGCAGGAGCTGACAGAAGGTGGGGGTCTAATTCGGTTTCTATGGGGGTACCAGGCTATATTGGGCAAAAAGAGATGCATTTCATTACAGCCCATGTAGCAACGAGATTATATTGCAGCTGGCACTGCAAAAACTAGTACCTCGGTCTAGTCAAATGAGGCCTGAAGGTGATCAGGCAGAAAGGGACAGGAAAAGCGGTAATGAAATATTTACCATGACATGATGAAACCATCAGCAAATCCAGCTTGTTTCTCTGGAATGAGTAACAAGGTGCTGAAAGCTTCTCAGCTGTGTAGTAGGACTTTGGCTCCAGGCAGTGAAATTGCAGACTCTCCCTGAAGCCCGGAGTAAGAACATGGAAAAACAGTTTTCTCAACCTGAGGGAAGGGGACTGCAGTGTCTGGAGTTACTGAGGTTCTGCTCACATCTGCTACTCAGAAGACATGATCAAGACTAAAGGGCTAGGTCATATCATTAAGTATATACTAATGCAAAGTAGCAATAGCAAATAAGTCTGTTCCTTCAGGCATCCCACTCCACACTGGTGTTTGCAGCAGGATTTGTGCATCTCCTTTTCCTTCCTGAAGATGTAAAGCATTGGATTTCAGACCTCTAACACCGGCAAGTTACCTCTTACATCCCTTTCTCTTTCTTCCTTCCAAGTCAATACGACAAAGCTAGCACCCAAACTGTCCTGACTTACTGCTAACACTTCAAGTGCAAGAAAGGAAAGTAGGAGCCAGGCGGTAAGGAATGCCTCTGAATCACACTACCTCCTGATGTGCAATTGCAATTGAAATCGTAGCAATTGAAATTGTAGCAATTGAGATAGCCTCTGCAGGAAAATACAAGGTTACTCATACCCTCCGCTGTTCTATAGAGGATGATATTTCAAGATGTCTACTACAATAGCACTGTTTCTAATGTGTACAAATTATTTCAAAAAGAAGTTCAACAGTGCTTATTAGAGACCTTCTAATGTCTTAACGAAAAGTCTGTAAAGCCTTTGTGTTAAAAACTGTACTGTAAAAACTGAAGTTGCTTCCTTATTCTTTATCACTAGGGACACTTGCAAGGTACCAGGAGTTTTATTGCTCAGAAATGGTTTGTTCACATTGCCTATTCCTCACCTAAACTGAGTCCTCTTTTTGTAGCACTTGGTTGCTGTAAAGGTGATTGTAGGGCTGCAGATGGTGTGTTATGTCACCAGGAGAAGAGTAAGTACCAATAGCAGGTCATATCTCCCTCAAATTCCTCCCTGAGATGTCAAATTTCTGGCAGCTACTCAGGCTCTGCTCTTCAGAGAAGATCTTTGGCTATTCTTGTAAAGACATCTACCTCTTACAACACAGACCATACGGTATTGTCTTATATGGAAGGGGAAGAAGAGTATTTCAGTCAAAGATATTTTACCTCTAGATCAACATGAGAAAGCAAGGAGCCTTTGTGCAAGATAACAAGGGATGTGTATCTGTCTTTTTGCTGCTCTAATCTGCTTTGAAATGAACACAAACAGGCAGGTTCCCTCTGCAGTCTTGGAGATGTGGCAAACATTTTAGAAGATAAAAATGAAACCTGCAACAGCTTCCAAAACAATTTAGAGCATGTGGGAATGGGAGCACAATAGTTAACTTTGTGGGTCTCATTTTTTTAAGGCTCAAATACAGCAAAAGTTTCACCAAAATTCCCCTAATCAGTATTAAAATCAAACAAAAGAGAATGCATTCTTTATAAGAATAAGAACAATTGTTTCTTAAATGTAAGTATTTTTAGATGCTAGCACTCAATAAGACTTGTAATGTGCGGCTGCCATGCATTGCAGAACTTTGAAATCAAGTAATAAGTCTGCTATGCGTTTCCTGTCAAATAAAAGGGAAGTTAAAAAGTGTCTGATTTATCTGAACAGCTAAAATGTCATCACACCATCCTATTTAAAGGAGTTGAAAATGAAATATACTGAGGGTAATGTTTGCTTACCCTTGATATAGGTGCATCATGCCTGTGGCTATTTCACAGAAATCTGCTTATTACAAAACTTTAAAAAAAAACAAAACCATACAAAGACTCACACATGACTGTACTATGAAATATCCTGAGGAATACAGCCACATACACAGGAAGAGGAGATGCCTTTTCAGTTATCCCACTGAGAAACAAAGAGCTGTGCAAGCAACTGACTCAAAACAACTCCTCTTAACCTTCTCTCTCCCCTACCCCCCATTTAAAAGCAGCTTGTATGCCATTTGTTTGGTTCAGCTTTCAAAGGGGATTTATGTAGTTCTTTATTTTAGACTGAAACACAAGGATGTGAAAGGATTATGTTGTTGACTTGGCTGGAACTCCCTTCTCCCACTGTTTTGTTGTTTGTTTCATCAACATGAGTAATCATTTTTCTGTGGAAGGTGTATTGAATTTTAAATTTATCTTATTAGGTGAAACATAGTTACTTGCAATGATAAATAGTTAT
Organism: Limosa lapponica baueri; assembly: GCA_002844005.1. Taxonomy (NCBI): domain Eukaryota; kingdom Metazoa; phylum Chordata; class Aves; order Charadriiformes; family Scolopacidae; genus Limosa; species Limosa lapponica. The sequence continues at coordinate 412,640 of KZ505840.1, forward strand.
TAATTCCATTATAAACTACTAACAGTAACCTCCTTTCTATTGCATGATGAATTTCTCTCATTCTTATGCATGCACTGGGCTTGTATCAGATAATTTCCTGTAATTTGAGGACTGAGGAAATATTAATAAGACTTAGGGGGAGAAAATCCTTTGAACATCTGACTGAGTAAATGGGCCCGATATTTTTGTAAAAGCTTAATTTTTGGCTCAGTAGACTTTTAAAAGTATTCCTACAAGGAAAGTGTAAGAGTGATGACAAAACTTGTCAGTTCTGTTGACCCATTTCCCACCCAATAAAAATATTTTTAATGCTTTTGAGCATTGCAGCATCTGTGCTACTTGTTTTCTTTCCTGTGCATTCATAGTAGGCCTTGTACGAGCAGCCCTGGAAGCAGATGTTTTATTATATCATGCAAGGCCACAGTGCCTTTGTCAGTCTGATACCACTTTGCTGATACACTTTCCTATTACAGGTTTTCTGAAGAAACCTGAAGGAAGAAAGAGCTACCATTGACTGTCTGGCCCTCTTCTATGCCCTCTCTTGAACTGTTACTAATAGTCAATGTTTAGAAAAGCACAAAAAACAAAACATAAAATTTAAATGTTGGGTTTCTTTCAAAATTAATGCCAAATTCATTCTGATGAAGGTGAGGAAAGGGATTTTCTATAGCTGTCTGTTTTCTTTCAGGAGCCCAAGCAATAGCAGGGGTTGTAGAGCTGGAGGACATCTCATGGATCAGCACACACAGGTTGCAGCAAGCAGCTATTGCACTCATTGATCTCATTCTTCCTGTTCCCCAGGGATCCGGAAGGTCTCAGTGCTGTCTCCAGAGAAGCTAAGCTTGCTATCAGACTGCAGCAGCTGCCTCTGAATTCCCATGGAGGAACCATAACAAGTCATTCTCTCCTCCAGCAGAGGCAAGGGTGAGTTTCTGCTCCCTCATTCGGAGCACGGTGAGGTTTTCTGGCCCAAGTGGGTGTGCTCTGTGCTGTCCTCATGTGCTCTGCTGAATTTGGCCCTTTGATTGTAAACAGGAAAAAAAGCAAGTCAGAGCCACAGGAAAAAAAAAAAACTCGAGAATTCCCCCCCCTCCCTCCTCAGCCTTGAGTTTCTCTGAAATAACACTACTGAGAACTGCATCAAATTTGTGGCTATTGATATGCAGATGTTACAGTCTTTCACTGCATTGGGACAAAGATGACTGCATTTCCATGTCTGTTTTGCACATAAATATGTATATTATCCCTGTGCCCCTGCTTCCGCCAAAATGATAGCAATTGATGTTCAAATAGGACAGGCTATGCAAGACAAAAACCACAAATAAATTATGCTCATGAAATATTCTCTTCCCTTTCCTTGTTTCTGATTTTTCTTTTCCTCAGCTATACACAAAGCTCAGGCCAAGCTGGATCCCTCTGGCTATATGTGTGGGCGGCCAATCTGGTTTTCTCCCAAGGTGACAGCTGCTTGCTTTTCATTAAGGAATATGACTGCCCTCACCTGGCGAGAACGACGCTTGGAAAATTGCCATCCCAGTGATCTCATTGCATGTGAGCGTCTCTGTCACTTATGACAACTGAGCGATGCCTGCAAAACAAGGGGTCACCCACCACATAGGAACACAGTTGCTAAAAGAAGTTCTTTAAAATAGCTCCTGCTGTCTGACTTAAAATACAAACCTGGTAGATTTGATATTATTAGATTAAATGAAAGACTGTTCTGGCATTTTTCTATTGTTACAGCTTTGAAGGCATTTAATATCCTTATTTTTAATCCTGTCATAAGTTTCTCTGATTACTCACAGAGATGGTTAATAAGTGTTTCTATCCAAATCTGCTTAGTCTATCACACTTAATTAGATATTATTTTGATTTTAAAAAAAAAAATCTCAGGGTGTAGTTCAGGTAAGTGAAAAAAAGGTATTTGAAGAGTACAAGAAAAAATGTTAAAATATTTATTTTTCATTTTACTTTGTTCAGTATTGTTGCTTTGTAAGATGTGATTTTACAGTGTTAAAAATAATTTAAAAAAAATTTCATTGAAAAATTTCTGATCAACTCAAAGCAAAATGCTTTCAGTCATATCTTTTGCTGAGCATTTTGAAATTGTGGACTTTCATTTCTATCTTAAAATAGATTTCAGAAATCTTTAGGCCCTCTTTGAAACAAGAACTTTGCTCTCTACACAGGGCTAAGTCACGGATGTGGAACAGGATCAGAGATTGAAAATGCTAACTGGGGTGGCAGTTCAATTTTTTACATCCAGTAAATCAACTCTGCCACAGTATAAAAAAGAATAAGTATTATAGTGTAAGATCCATTTTTTTAATTACTCTCTTGGAAATTGTTTATAGATTAGGAGCCCCTTTCACTATGGCATTCAGAGAAAGCTGAAATATACAGAGCCCCTGGGATCAAGTTGACTCACGGACACAAAAGAGCCAGCCACCTTAGCTGGATTCAGAAAAAATGCCTAGCACCGTGTTAAGCCTATCCACACTTAGAAAAATGCATAAGGAACATGTTTAAAGTTGATCTTAAATATTTCATTCAACTGGGACCATTTGCCGAGGTCGAGACTTTTCAGACTGGATGCTAGGAGTGGTACCCATCATTGCAGGACGTGCACTCCTGTGAGTAGTGAGGATTTGAAAACTGAAGTTTCTCTCTCCATATTTGCTTCTTGATACCTCATCCATTAGTCTAATGGGTAACATTGACTTGTCCTCACCAGGGTCATGATGGTTTTGCTTATTTATACATAGGGACTATGTAGTGCAACACAGTATCACATGAATCTCTGTTTCATGTCACTAGCTACTGGGATTATTTATCCATCACAGAGAAATTAAGTTGCTTGCAGTTATAGTGAATCCATAGGTGGTTTGCTGGTCATCTTCACTTCAATTATGTTTATGTATACCTTTTTCCTAAACAGAGGTTGTTTCAAATAGGAAAGTGTACCTCACCTGCCCCACCACTATCGCAAGGCTTTTCTGAGGACCATGTTCCTTGATCTTCCCTTGGCAACTTGCTTTTCACCTCTCTTTGGGTGTTCCTTATTTAATTTCTTGCACATACCCCTTAGGAAAACAAAATTCAGTGTAGTCCTTCATCTTGCTTCAGAATGTGTATTTTCTGTTAATGGTGACAGCTTCTAATGTGAGTGTTCAGCACAGCAGCATTATGGTAATAGCGTTCAGAGTCTATAGATAATTCACTGTTAATTTTTAACTGTTTCATATCTTTGCCAATCTCAGAAGTAGCAGTACCCAGTTATCAGTTTCAACAGGATTTACTCAGCTCACTGTATCACAGTATGGTTCAGTATCCTGATAGAGATTAAAATAATAACACTCCAAACAACATATTACAAATAAAATAGCATAACAAATGCCACTAGTAAGGTTCAGCTAAGCAGCTATACAGGTAGCACCTGTGTTACAGGGTTTTACACATTTCCATCCCAAAAGCACCCTGCTCTCCTTCAAAAGAGAGTGAACAAGTTTCAGGGAGTTAATCACTGTGTATTACAAAGTATAACAATGTAACACTTCCTTTTGGGCAGAGAATTTTTATTTCTTTCTTTTTTTTCTGAAGAAGAGAAGCTGTTGCTGTAACAAGCTGTCTCCGTCCTCAGGCTTTCTGTTCCCTCCTAACCACAAAGCATTAGCCCTGGTTCTTAATGTGAAAGGGAAGAAATTTAGAAGGAGTACTTCAGGCTTCTTTTCAGGCCTGAAAGGATTCAGTTATTGTGTACTCCAGAAAGGCTGTGAGGATTTTTGCCCTGCTTACCTGACCAGTGGCAGTGGTCTGGAAGCAGTAGCTGTTCCACAAGAGATGTGAGAACTCACCTCTGGTGTTGTGTAGCCAGGTCTTCTGGCTCAACTTCATTTGAGGAAAGGGAGACTGCATGGGGGTCATTAGCTATTATCCCCATGCCAGGTCATGTCCTCAAGGTAAAATTGTGTCTCTTCTGAAAAAAAAAAAGTCACGTCTTTCAGCGAGGATGCTGAACTTATCATGAGGGCTGCTTATGGAAATGAAATCTTGTTGAAAGGCTTCGCTGTGTATTTGGGTCTCCTCTGGAGATGTCCAGCCATCTGGCTGGTACACAGTCTTTGTAGAAACTCAGTAGTGCATTGTATCAACTGGAAAGCAGTTCTTCAGCTTGTCAGAGGCCTTCTTCTGCTATGAAAGCAGGTATTTCCTTGTCCTTTGGGTCATTCTGTTCTGCCAGAGCTCACTGGGAAGATTCAGCATGCGAAAAGAGACTCCATGCCCCTCCGCAGCAGAGGTGCTGTTTGTGTGTAGAAGTAGAGCTGTGACTCATTTTAGTGGCTGGGTTACAGCTTGTCCTTACAAGTTCTGGTGTGGTCAGGATTTCCATAGTGTGTTCGATTTCTGGAGACGTTGTGTTTATCCCGCCCATCGTCTCTGCCATTCCCAATTCCTTTTCTGACCTGAGTAGTGCCACTCAGGAATGTCATGCATTTCCCCATGCCCTCCACCTCTGTGTACTTCAGGATTGACATGCAATTGGAAGTCTCAGTTTCTTCAGCCTCTTCCACAGACATTTGAATGTCTTTGACTTCCATCAATACATTCATATATACAAGTTCAGGTCAAGCAAAAAATAAACTGGCTCGTTGGCCACTTTCGTACTGAAGTCCTCAGCAATGTACAGATCTTCAGAGGTTTCTGCCAGCTTACACAGCCACTTCTTTTTTCCCCCTCTAGCTCTTAGGTAGCCAAGATCTAATGATGACAGGCTCCCAACCATGTTATTTTGGTCCTTATCAAACATCAATCCACACGTAACATTTCTAATTCAATTACTGAGTTAGATTCTGCAACATTGTTGTCTTGACTGGCTAAGATATCAGTTACAACCTCATCTTTGAGGTTGTCTTCCCTGCCAATCAGTAAAATTATGCTACTGAATCATGTAAACCCAATGAAATACTTTTTTCAGAGATAATAGATTATCTGAGACAAACCATTCTCTCTTTCTTGTACCACTTCAGATTAGAAATGGGGAAGAAAATGAAAAATTTCTTTCCAACTTATCCAAATGATGTTTGCATTGTGCTGCTCTACCAAAAGTTAACAGCATGAGGAACCCACCCCTTCAAAACCATCTACCCTGTTAGGAGGAGTGGAGAGGGAAGGGCCATGGAGAAAAGTTCCTTAAGTTATATATGAGATTGGAGATGACCTAAGTGTGAGCTGAGAAAAATAACAGCACCAGATTTGGTGTAATCTACACAAAATGAGAGGAATGAATAAGGTCAAGGTAGTCATAAATATAGCTGGTTTCCAGAGGGGGTCTTAAAGGGTACATTGTCAGAAGTAAGTGGATCCAAAGCGTAGAGAAGAGACTTTTGTCTCAGTTAGAAACAATCCTGCAGCAATTTAGTGATGGATTTCAATTTGCACAATGTGACTGTCACGTTTAAAAGGTTAATGGAAAGGGTACTTTCTGCAAGTCTCTGTTGGCATTTTGATTATACCTAGCTGATACACTGGTGCACGTGAAAGCCCTTGAACAGGAATAGATATGTTCATAAATGCCCTGTGAGAGCTTTAGTGCTGCTGCGTGAAGGGGAAAAAAATACAAGCCTTATTTCAGAAAAAGTAATATTTTTGTCAGTGAGAAGAAGTAATTCCACATACAGGATATTAACTTTGCAGACAAAAAAATCAGAGATCTCCACAGTTAGGAAAGTCTTAACTGCTTTTTCTATTGTTGCTACATGGGCTGTAGTGGGTGGGGAAAGTAGGACTCCCCTTATGCATTTCAGTAGCAAGTAAGATGGCTGAAAAAAGCTATTGCCTTGCAACATCAGGGAGCAACAGAACTGCGCAGTGAAAGGGGTTTTGTAAGTACTCTGTGATATCAAGAACTTTTAGTATGTTCAAAAGGAAAAACAAAGACTATTTTGAGTCATGCGTGACATGAATATTGTGCAAGAAAAACTGCTTCTTCTTGGATTTATTCAAAGAAACAGAGCTTTGCAAATGATTGCCTTAAATAAAGACTACCAGTTAAAAAAAAAAAAAAAGAAAAAGAAAAAGAAAAGCACCCCCTCAGTTTCTGCTCATGGGAGCCACCAGAGAGCTCTGCCTCACTGCTCTCATGCAGATAGACAAGAGAGAATTGCTTCATTTTATACAAAGGATAATAGATGGTGCTGTATGTTTGGGAAGGATAAGCACTTCCCATTTTACTGTGGCTTCTCTCCAGGTGCAGTGTGCTGTGGGAAGGTAATAGCAGCTCTGCCAGACCACTTTGAGATGTCTGACATGCAATTGCTTTAGCATTTCTGCTGCTTGAGGAAAGAGCATTTTCAGCTTTCGCTAAAGGAGAGCTCTTTGCTTTCCCAGAGGACTTTGAAAGACTCAATCCATTTCGGCACAGAAGGCAAAGGAAATACTCCCCTTGACTTCAATGAGAGCTGGGTCTAAGCCCAAACAAGGGCTGATGAATGAGCTGAATCAGCTGCAAGTGTTCTCTGCTGTTGTGATTGCCATCTTTTATGTAGAGATGAAAAGGAAAGGGGATTGGGTTTTTGTCCTCTTTTTACTACCTTCTGTATGCCTGCTTGAGAAAGCTCAAGAACAGGACATGTTTCACACCAGATCTTAGCTCTTTGTTTCTTTGCCAATCACTGCAACAGAGCACCAGTAGCCTCTGCCTCCTTTTCTTCTGCATTGCAGGCCTCTGAGCTGCAGATCATTAATTACCTGCTCATAGTGTACTTGCTGTGTACGTGTAACATAGCCAGCATATATGTGTTCTGGCTGATAAAGAGAATTAAACTGTTTTCCAGTCACATAGCCCATTTCTGTTTTTCAGTAAATCCAACTTTTTTATACTAGCCAATAGCATTTTTTATTTTATTGTTCTGAGGCGAATGGGATTTGTTGTACAGTCACTGCTCGTTCTTATATCTCTGATATGAAAAAAAATCAAGGGAATGGTCAGGGTATTTAAAAATACAACAAAAAATTTAGTTAGATATAAAAGCCTTTAATACACACAATACACACAATAGAGCATATTATTTTAACTATATATGTTATGACTAAATGTTGTTGGCCACGAGGAACATGGAAACAGCAATTACTGGCAACTAAGCTTTAGAAATCTGTTAAGATGTATTCTAGCTTTATAAAACTGACACTGCTGACTGCAGCATACCACTATTGTGCTTAGTGGAAAGAGTTGCACTGCTAACCATGCGCAGCAAGAAAATACTAGATCACTTCTATAGATATGTCACATCTGATATTGTCCCAATACTTGGGAAGATGAGCTCATTGGGGTTTTTTGGGTTTTGTTTTTTTTTTTTTTTTTTTTCCCAGGAAACTAACAGATTCCTCCATGAACTTGCAAAAAGAAATTCCATGGCCAAAGGAAACTGTCTGCAGAAGTTCTGCTTTTTTATGTTATTGAAAATGAGATTAGCATTTATGAATGGTAGATTTGACAATGCTGGAAACCTGTGGCATGTAGAGCAAAGACAATAAAGTTTCCTACGTGATAGTGGTGGTTTGCCTTCCAGTTGTTTTGGAAGGACATCGTTCTGCAGAAGAACAGAGTGCTGGGCATGAATTATTCTGTCCAAGATAGGTAACCAACACATGAAACATTTCTTGCTATAGGAGTTCATTTTAAATTTAATTAATTTGCAAATAAGCCACCAAGAACAGACCAACACAGAATATGTTTGGTCATTCTTAGGAAAATTTGTCAAAAGGCTTTTTAATTAAAATTCTCAGTGTTCTCAAAAATGGCTTTTAAAATAAATAATTATAGATTTTTTTTTGTCCTTTGTCTTTTATTCAACAAAAGAAAGTTGTAAGTGACTTGAAAAAAAAAAGAGAAGTAAAGAAACTGGCTTTTTTTTTCCGCACAGTTCTAAGTCCCCATGTACACTGGGTGTGTTCTATTCTGGTCTCTAGTGGTTCCATCTACACTTCCAGAGCAGAATCTAATTTTGCTTCCTAAACTACATATTATACCAACATCTGAATGGAGATGGAAATCATGGACTAGATTCTGTCTTTGATCCATGGTTGTAAATCCTGATCAATGTCCCTGTGCAGCTCAAGTGTTCATTTGGACAAAGCATTCAACACGTGTATTTCTCTGAAAATGAAATCAGACAACAGACGTTCATTTAACAAATTTTGGGTGGTCTAAAAGCCAGCAAAGAGTGAGATTGTTTAGTTGTCACCAGTCTAAGTTTGATGTATATGTGTTCAGATATTTGATTGCCTTTTGCAAGTCTGCTGAGTTGCATTTGCTGGTCTTCCAGGGTCCCCATTTTATAAATTACTTGCAGTGTTACTTCTGAAAATGTAGTTGGTGTTGTCTTATATTTAATTTTCTTGTATGAGATAATTATCCTCTGTTCCTTCTTCTAGATGTGTTCCCAGACACTTGGCAATTTTCTGAGTTTCTAAATTGGAGTTGCCTCCTTCTCCATTGCTCTGATTGTTCATTGGGAAATGATGGAGTCTTTTCCCTGATACCCCTTTGCATTAGGGAAGGACCCATTTAAAGTGCACTTTTATTCTCTGTGTTTTTCCAGCTCTCACCAGAAATTTCATTACTGTCTTATGCCTGGGTATGACAAATTGTCATAGTGACTCAGTTGTCACCTGTCTCAGCAGAGTGATTAGATTCTCCTCCCAGCTGCAAGAGGACATGAAACCAACACAAGGCAGGTGATAGGAATAACAGGTACGGCCCTTTCTTTTGTGTCAGGTTACTGTCTATTAGCTCACTGTCAGATAAATTTAATTATCTGTGAGATTTGTTGGGAGCAAGCTCTGTGAGCAGGAATTAATTACTTAGAGATCTCTTTTAATCTTTTTTTTCATTTTGAAATCCTAAATCATCAAATTTGCCAGTTCATGCCTATTCAGCTTTGGGGTACTTATCCTTTCATTTTCCTTATTTTTCCATTGCTCCTGAAATTTTTCAAACATCTGATATTAAGACTTGGACTATGGGGGAGTCTGGTTTTTCTTCTCTACTCTCACTTTCCAAATTAGCAACACTTGAAATATTTAGTTGATTGAGGGGTACCTTTAATTTATTTAATTCTGTACATTTCAAAAAAATTAAAGTTGGATAAAGTTCGAAGCTACAAAAGTGAGGAAAAAAGGGATGGTTTAAGGAAAATACCTTGCAATTCATTTAGCTGATTGTACTCACTACTGTAAATGAAAAAGGAGAAGAGAGAAAATCCCAAAGAACACATCCAAAACAGAATCCCATTTTATTGACTGATTTCAGGGGAAAAAAATATTTCAGTACCTAAAAATGAAAAGAAAATTCACTGTTTACTCACTGATTCTTCTCCCTGGCCATTTTTCACTATTTTCACACCGGGGCATTTGCACTGTATTTATAGCACAACAGTGCAATTTCTGTGAGAATAGCCACAGTTATAAGTGTAAAGCAGATTTGGAAACCTGTTAGCTGTAGTAGAAATTGAAAGTCCAAAATGATGATATGCTCTTGTTCTGTGCTGTGTGGGAAAAGATGAATCACTGCCCAAAAAGCTATCCAACAGATTAAGCTCCTCTTGAAAAATCCCTCCATATTCTGACTCACTGCTTCTTTCCAAAAAAGCCTATGACAGACAAAATATTTTTTTTCAAACAAACAATTATTAAAAAGAGAATAAAATAAATAAATAAATAAATAAAATAAAATGACTGATGACCATTTTCTAATGTGAAAAGCATCATTTTTAATGCCAATTGATTAATTCATCCTGTTGGATTAATTAGCTCTGCTATTTCCTGTTTGAAAATAAATTACATTTGGAATACATTCTTGCCATTTTCAAACTCGTAAAAATATTGATCCTTCAGCAATGTTTAAGGAAGTGTATTTATGACCAAGAAAAAACACAGCAAAGAAGGCTGTGAGGATGATGGCCATAGCTGGCAGCCTGGCCATAGATCTTTTGGAGCATGACAGGAAGGGGTGCCACCATGGATGTACAAGTACCAGAGCCAGCAGAGGCTCAAACAGGATAGGGGAGAGAAAGTGTTCATGTCTGTTTGATTAAGTGACAATATTTATATGGATAGTCTAAGCTATTGTTTTCAACCCATGTCCTAAACCAGCCTACATGGGCATCCAGCATGCCAGTTTCTCTCCCAGGAACGCGGGAACATGGCTTGGAAAAGGATGTCAGTATAATTTGCAGATATACCATGTGTATTTTGGGAAGACTAGATCAGTCATGTTGCTATTTGTCACGTTTGCAGATCCATTGGAAAGGCTGAAGCTTACACATAAATATTTGTATGTTGATGACCTGTATGATTAAACTTAGAAAAACATTAAAAATAATTAGATACTGTATACATCCCCTCATACTAGCTGCTGCGCTGTCTCCTGCTGGGGTGTTGCCATTTGGAAATTAATCTATTACTGCAGCAGAGTGTATTCAAAGAGACATTTGAGCTGAAGACACCTCTGAATTAGAACAATTTACACAAATGCACAACATTACATAATGGCAATGGACCAGATTGGAGCCCTAACTGCTCAGTTTTTCACACGAGTCATGCAGTTGGGGACTGTTCTCATGGAGCAGCTCACATGAGTAATAGCTCAGCACTGTGACTAAGAGATCTGCAAACTGTCTTTCTATTATTATTTGTCTAATTATAACCTTCGTTCACTTGAAGAGCAGATTTGCAGTAGAACATGAATGCTCTCACCTGAAAGTTGCACAGGTACTGCTCAAAGCAATGAGATATGGTTTCTGTGCAGGAAAGTTTACAATCTAGAAAGCAATTCTTTTAACAAGAGAAAATAAATTTAAAAAAATTTAAAAAGAGAGAGTAATGAGATAGGTTTAATCAAAATAAAACAGAGATATAGGTAGGGTTAGGAAGGAGACATGGAGAGTGTCTTTCTGGATCTTATAATTGATAGCTATACAACTTGTAGAAGTAACTTAGTTTATACTTACATCACTTACTGGGTGTATCGCATCTTACGATTACTAATATTTGGTAAAAATGGCACAAGTGCCATTGCCCTCATCAACATCATTTTAATTTTTGTCTGTAAACTATCCAAAAAACTTGAAATTTATAGGACTAGACCCTTCATGGATAAATCGAAATAAATTTGGTCCAAGGAAATTTTACAAAACTTTACTAATACAGCTCTAGAACTTTCTAAATGGGTAAATGCATTCACACGTACTTATTTTTGTTTTGGTGGTTTTTTTGCATTTGCTGTTAACACAGAAATCAGTGGCAAATTTCAAAAAGTCTGAATTATTCTCTGTAGTAAGACCATTTTTTTACTTGCCTCAAGCTTTGCTAGCATTCAGCTGTTTGGACTGATAATTCTAAATGAGGTTTCAATGATTCTGGGTAGTTTAAATGGCTTGGAAATATTTCAGCTAAAACTAATTGTAAGGCTAAGACAATTACCAAGTTTGGCCCCTATGGAGAAAAAAAAAGTTAAAAAGTTAATTCTTGTCAGCAAATTGCTCAAAATTTGATGTGGTGTTTGTCTTATTCTTGTTCTTCTGAAATTCTATCCAAATTGGGTTTGCTTATGGGACTTTGAAAAGCCACAGTTCAAGTGTAATCTGTAGATGATTTGAACTGGGTTTTACAGGGCAAAGATGAGGACTGAGAGGAGAGGACCATGAAATGAGGACCATGAAATAGCTTAGACAAAAAGCTGTGAAAAAGGCAGTTTGGAGAGGAGAGAGGAGAAGGGGAAATTGGAAGGGAGAATTGAGGCTTTTAGGAGAGCACGCTTCAATGAAGTGCATGGAAATGAACTGGGAATCATCATTTCTCTGCTGTCACAAATATCTGTGAAAAAAATCTAGTAAAGTGTCCATTCCTCTCTAGCACCAATTCAGACTGAGAATGACAACCCAAGATTGCTATCCATTATTCCATTAGCTAAAATGACTGCAATCTCCTCAGCAGAGCCAAAGGTTTAAACCCTTCTGTTTAATCACACCGGTGTCAGTACAATCCCAGATGGTGGCATCTGGGGCTCTGGCTTTTAAAAGCCAGGGAGTGACACTGAAAAGAAGAACTTGGAATGACTTCGCTGAAGATGAAAAAGGTGCATATACTCTTGTTAGGAGCTCCACAGTGAAAGTTTCCTGAGCATCTTTGTTTCGGCACCTTCTCTACCTACATGAAACTCCAGAGGCAGTAGCATAGGCTGGATTCAGTGAGCAGAATGCACAATGCTCAATATTTTAATTATTTTTCTGCTGTTCAGTGCAGGAACAGAGTTTTTCTGAGAGCCGGGTGCCCCTGCCTGCTGAGCCCCTCATCCCTGCCCCAGGAGAGGCAGTCCAGCGGAGTGGAGGGTCCGTGCTTGCTCTCTTCAGTGAGCAGCTTGTATCCATTTACTGCATAGTGTACAAACTCCTTGGCAGCACAATGGCTTCCTCGTGCATTTTTTTCTTTCTTTTTCAAATCACGCCCATTGTAGTATCTGAACACATCACAAGCCTTAATTATTTGTTTTTACCGGCTGTGAAATCAAGAACTGCCATTTACTTGGGAATGACCACAACCTGGATTTCCAGACAATGAGCCGCTTGATATGCTGAAACCACAGTTTCCATTGATTCTGGAATCAGTGAGGACTAGCCAGCTTTCCTATAGGTATATACGTTAAATATCCATAAACAGAGACACACAGCCAGTGCCCACTTTTGACACTCAGTGTAAATGACATATATTCCACCACATAATGTAGATGAGGCAGATGCTTCCCCAAGGCAGTATTCAAATCCCTTAATCTTGAAACGATTCTTACTCTGGCTGGAATCCCCTGTCTCATGCATCACATCACTTCCCACATCTGCCACATGGGAGGGAGGGTACTGCAGACAAGGCGTTTTTTTATTACATCAGTAAAACTACGTTATAGTCATATTATTATGAGTCATTGTTCTGAAAAAAAAATAAGAATAAGCATGAAATTTAAGACTGCGTCATAATTTCTCAGTGTTGCATAGGTGTTCTTGAGTTTTGTGTGCTTGATTCTGCAACAGTGGTGGTATTCATTTACTTTGTTTTAAATATAGAGAGAGATTCTGTGGACACCTGTGTAGCACTGGTAAAATCTTGACAGGTGAATTCGAAACAAGCAGGTCAGGATGTATTTCTTAGTATTCTGTCAATTATCTCTTTTTTTCAGATATGTTATAAATTACTAATCTTATATGTTACTTATAAAATAGTGCCATATTTTTATTTAGATACTGACCTTCTTCATATGTCTGAAACTTGGAATACCTATCAGTCATTGAAATATTTATCTGAGCAAGTGCAAGACACAGTCCAAAGCAGATTACAGAAGGTCTAAAACACATTATTGAAGGTCCTGGGCCTGGAAAAACTCAATCAAATATTTAACTGAATAGTTCTGTGGACGTAAATACAGAACTTGGGATTAATCAGGTACACACATGCTTGGAAGATCTAAAAATGTTAAAATAGGAAAATCACAAGTTTTGAACAGTTTTCAAATATGATGATAAAATCTGACATATCTTTTCTTACTGAGATGATGGAAGTGTGTTATAGCAGCCATTGCCACATAATTAATATCCTTTCAAATATGTCAAAACCAAACCCAAGAAACTCCTCACTGAAGGGGAAATCCCAATGAGTTATATCTGGCAATTTGAGATTGAATTTCTGTAATATACATAATAAATAAGGTGGTTTAGGGATTGCCTTAACTAAGCATATTATTGTGCTTTAACACTAGTTACTAATACTTGAATTGTTTCTGGTTCAAATACTGGAGCACTGCAATTGCTTCTAAGTTTAGTGCTAATGTCTTGGCAATGGCTGAGAGTAAAACAGCACATTACATAAAATTGCTGATCACATGATTTCTATATTAATGTTTGATTCTCCTCAAAATGAAACTAATGAGAAGATGCTGGAAAATGCACCATAAATTAAAATTGCAAAATGCTATAGCTTATTTAATCTTCCATGTTGAAAGGCAGACTGAGTATCTAAATAGTTCCACTGAAGTTGTATTTCTTTAGAGAAAACGTTTAACCTTGATAAATTACTGAAGAAATTTCATTAACCCTTTGACATGAGTGGGCCAGCTGTCATGCTTTAAGTTACATTGGAAAGACTTGCAGAAGTCAGAAGTATTTTTACACACTTTCTGCAAGTTAGACTTAAATTAGCTTTTCTATATTTAGGGAACATCTAGATTTCTTTAACACACTGCCCCAGAACTGAGAGATTTACTTCTCAGAATGGTTCGCTGGACATAGTTATCTTCATTTACTGTTTTGTGCAGGTATTTTAGAGAATGCTGGAGCTGGAGTGTAGCTGTTCAAACGGCTGAGAAACATGGTTCCTGATTACAGTACACATATTTTCAAACTTAAATAGGTTAGCAGTTATGTTTTGAATAATTTATCAGAAGACACATTTCCTCTGCAAAACAAGGTGTTGGAAAACGTGTATCATTGCTTCACTATTCAGCCACATTATTCAGTTCTCCAAAAGAGTTTAAAAAAGTATTCCTGTGCTATGCACTATGGCTGTTCTTATCAGCTTTTGCAGTCAGATAGCCCAGATACTGAGATACACAGTCAATTTCTTTGAATTCCCATGTGGGACTTTTTAGTACTACACACTTTGGGCAGAGATTGGTATATTGTTGTATCTGAGTCTCCTGTCCTCCATTGAGTTTTCCACTAAGCGATCCAAAATGTGGTGTTTTTTTCCAGATGAAAGATTGCATCTAAAGAATTTGTGAAACATACTGACTTCATATCAAAATACGATTGCATTTGTTCTCTCACCCAGCAAAAATAAGTAACAGAACTGATGTTCCAGGAAGTCTACTTTTTGTGTAAACGTTCAGAGCTGGATATTCGTCTGGGGTAAAAATTGCACTACATTCATTTTCAGTACATGGAGATCAGGCACGCAGGGTTTTTTTAGACTTAATTAATCATCTGGCTGTGGAGTTTTAATCTATATTTCAAGATGATACAAACCAAAAAGGCTCATGGTAAAAATGTAAATGTAGCAGCAGACCCTTAAGCACTGCATAATTTTGAATCAGTCTAACTTGCACAGAATCTATAATTCATATTGTAGGTGATCAACATTCATTATGTATTTTCATTTTTTTAAGAGACTTACTGTATACCTCAGGTTTTGTCAGTACTTATATATTATAAACATCATTTATGAGGGCTTGCTAATTATTTCCAGAGGCATCAGACCAAAAAAAGATGGTAGCAGAACTCCTTAAAGAGAATTCATGTGGTTGTTGTTTACCCGGTCCCCATCTGCTAGTTGAAGCATCACACATTTAAAGTTGAGAAGTGTCTGTCTATGTGTCCTCTGTGTGCAGTTTTCACAGCTGATAAAATCACCTTCTCATTTACAATTGTGTCAGCTGAGAGTAATTTCAGTCAGGGTCCTGTAATGGCACTTTGGTGAAATTATTATTTGTACAGTCAAACAAATTGCTTTTTCTTTATGTTATCTTTTCTATTTAAGCAAATTCTTTTCTGGTTTGTACAAAAACCTCATAAACAAACTTAATGTTTGGCGAGCAAAGGAAGACAGAGGAGCAATGTTCAAGGTAAAGTCTGGACTTCTGTTTTAATAAAAAGCCCAACTAAACCATTAAGTGTGAATTCTCCGTCCGTTTTGGAGGGTATCCCAAATCAGGGTTGAAGTGCTCTCACTCTAGCCTGATTTAACTGGTTTCAGGAGTATCATGTTATACTGAAACTAATGTCAGTCATCTGTATTAGAAGTTTATGCATTGGCTTTGCATTCATGTGTGGGTATCTGCAGCACACGGGGATTAGCTCTGTACTTACTCTAGTTGCACAGCTATAATCCTCTTGAAGCTTTGCACGACTGCAAGCACTTGCCACAGCCCCATTGAAATCAATTATAAGGTAAGAATTTGCAGTTTGGCCCATTCTGTTTAAAGAATCTACTTTGGAACATCTGTGATTGATTTAAGCTTGAATCTGGGGAAAAAGACCTTTAAAAATAGTATAAAAGCTCCCAGGATGTGGAAATTATAATGCTAATAGACCAAACTGAACAAAGGATATTAGCTCAAGAGCAATTTGGAAATAGATGTTCTGCCTGGCCTTGATAATTAAGATAAGAATGACATATCTGTTCAAAATAAGTTCAAAACTCTTTACTCACATCAGAAAGAACTGATCACTGCTAGGTTTTACAGATGTAGAAGGTCAAAAATAATTATAGGGCCTAATCCAAAGCTTTTATTTCTCTATGGATCTGTCCCATAATTATTTTCTGTATTTTTATTTCTTTCCTATTTATTGCCTAAATATAGTTATATTTTAGGCTTAGCTAAATACTGGGGTATGACAATCGATGGTCTTGGGACTGATGGGGTGTCTGTGAATAGAGAGGGAAGGTAAGGAAGAAGGCATTAGGATCCTCTGTTAGCTGGTGGCACTGGAGGAACAGGTCCACTAGGATGCTTGAGAGAGGGTGGAAAGGGCCAGCTTACACCCGCTCCTTCAAAGAGAGACTTCCAGGCACTGAGGGAGGCCAACACAGGCAGATGGATAGAGAAACAGAAAAGATGGCTTCTTTCCATCTGTCCATACTTGTGTATAGTTCTCCTTTTAAGGAAAGTGTACAAATCTGTTGTACAAATATTATACATATTCTTAATGTAGCTTTGATTAGAGTAATATCAGTCTCCCAGGCAAAAAGTCTATCCATTACCTAAGCATAATTTCAGCCAAATTTTAGCACTACTTCAAATCATCATTTTTTTCGTATTCTCTGACTTCTTACTTGTTCTAGACTTCTCTGTGTGGAGAGAACAAGAAAGTAATGTAAAGCTTATATATATATATGTATGTATTTATGTGTATATACATATATGCTTCAGATAGCAAACTGGAACTAAACTTCATTTTAAGTGAAAAAACATGATACTGCTTAAGGATTGGAGAATCATAATGAAAAAAAATTAGTTGACAGTTTGAAAGAGAAGCTCTTTCCTATGGATTATTTCAATTGCAAAAATATCACACTTTCTGAGAGAAATTTCTTTGGGGAGAGGGGCAGGGGGAATTGCTAATGAACCCCAGGTGTCAGCATTCAGACATCAGATGTAATGGAGCCCTAACAATTCACCTTGCAAAAGTTATCTTAAGCAGTCTCTCAGAAGCTTTCTCCTCTTCCTTGCTCACAAGGAGAAGAGTTTTGTGCAGCGCCTCTCGCAATTATCAGCCACTTCTAACGGTAAGATGCAGTTTTCAGTTCATTATGGTTTTGTTAGATGTTACCTGTTTGGACTAAAATTTTTGCATGTAAGAGGAATCTAGAGAAGTGGAGATGGAGGTTAATGGGAAGAGCTGATAGTGGCAGAGAAGCATAGCTGCCTCTAAAGGTACTCCAGAGCTTGAGGTATAAAGGCAGAAAGAGGATAAATCAGCTGTTGAGGTAATGCTAGAGCTGCTGAGGCGGAAAGGTAAGCCCAAGAGCAGAGTCAGAGGAAAGAGATCAGAAATTGAGCCCTGTTGTGCTCAGAAAAAGAAGCCCAACTTGGAGGAACCTGCGGCTCTGCCTATTTTCAGGCCCTCACCACTAATGCTTGTAAGAAAATCCAAGGTTTACATGGTCTGTCCTGAAAGAAAATATCTTCTATTAGGAAAACATGGCCCTCATCTCTACCGGGTAGAGCAGGACAAGAGCTGTCAGTTGTTATTGTTGGTCAAATGCATATAGTGAATTGCAGAAATACTTTAAACTGTTGTCAAGTGTAAAATACTTTCTTATTGTCAAGCACAATCATGTTGGCCTCAATACAGAGGCTTTTAGTAAGGAGTAAACCCTGAAAGCCAGCCCACACTGACCAGTGCTGCAGGGAGTTCTTCACCCCATGGCAGGGAATTTTCTGCTTGTTGCTGGGTACAAGAAGTAAGGACACTATCCAGCCCTGGAAAGGGCAGCCCTGCTGCCACTCGGAGAAAGGTGTCTAGCTGCTAAGTGAAGATTTTCTGAATCCCAAAGAAGTGGTAGCCAAAAACTTGTAAGTATTGACCTGTGAGTTTAAAGCCAGGTCCTCCAGGCCCTCTGGAATCACAACACTAGCACAGTGATAAATTCTGCCCTGGCAGGAGGTATCTTACTGCCACCAGGAAGCAATCCCAGCTTTCTTATCAGTGTAATTCTGGCTACTCTCAGTCCCTGCCCTAGCTTTATAACTATACTTGGCATTTCCATGTTACGGTCTTCTTGTCATGTTTTCTTTTCCTGGTGGATGATGAAGTTTCTTTCCATTTCTCTTTTGTCAAAAGATGTCATGGTGCAGGACCACAGGAGTCAGTGGGATCCCTTGCTGGGCTGAAGGGTTTTCTGGAGCACCAGGAGTGCTTTTCCTTTCAAATAAGAATTGCTATCTTTAGGCTGATCTCCTTGAGTTTTTGTTTGGTGATGGCACAACTCACCAGTATGATCGTCCCCCAGATGTAAGCAGTCTCCACAGAGATGTGGCGATTCTGAATAGCCTTTCTGAAACTGAGTTGTCTTGTGTAGTCTGCCCATACAGAGAGGAACAAACAGGCTTCCGCCCCACTCCAATTTTTCTCCAAGATGTAGTCTGCTAGACTTGTCTGGGTGCTAGACTTTGGCTCCATGCTTTAAGTAAAGTAGAGTGTACACGTAAAAGAAAGTGTCAGGGATGTGGTAAGGAGGTGCTTCTTTGTAGAAAAGACATTGGCTAGCACCAGGTCTTTGAGATGCAAGGGATGCCCCTGCTTCACCCCTCCGTTGGATGTGCAGGTTGCCTGTGTTGTAAGGGCTTAGGGACTTCCCGTGGCATTTGAGGTGGGGAAAACTCATAAATCAGAGCATGCCTTAAGGAGCACCCACACAACCTGTTGTGTGTGGTCAGGAAAGGCAGCTTCAAGGGTGCCGGGAGAGCTGCAGTAACACGACCGTGGAAGCCACCCCAAAATGGGGGAGTTCATAATAGTGAGCAGCGCTTAAACACCTGAGAGGAGAGAAATCACTCTGCCAAGAACAGCTGGAATTGTGTGGCCTTGAGGTTTATTCATGGCACATTTTGTACTATGATGGGAAGTCAAACCTCATTAATGCCCCTCCTACCCGCTGAATGAGACAGGTGATTGCAAAGTAATTTTTTTATAAGATGACTTAGTAAGGCAATGTCATAAAACATGTATTTGAGCAGCCAAAAATGAATTTTTCTGGTGATCTTCAACTGCTTTTAGCCAACTTTTAGGTTTTGAGTGTCTGACTTAGGCTGCTCAGCGTTTACGTAGAACCAATATTAGTGCAATATATTTACACATTTAGCCTTTCGAATTGATCTGAAAATTTGATCATCCTCTTTGTCAAACACAGCTTTCTTGGCAATAGTTGTTCAAAATAGCCATTTTCACTAATCACTTTTAAGGATTTTATCAGGAATTGCTCAGTGCCTTGCTGCAGAGTGACTTACATTCTCAGGATCTGACCAGAATATTAATTTGGTCTTGACTATCAAAGCACAGAAAAGGACAATAGATTCAGATTACTTAGTGCTCTTATTTTATTCCCATAGCTGTAGAAATGTTGGTTGGTTTTTTTTTTTTTTTTTGGGCAGTTATAAGAACAGACTCTTGGCTCCTCCATCTGGTTACTAACTACACACAGTGAAGTGGTTTACTAAGGGCTGATCATAAGGCAAAACGTGCTGTTGTGCAGTTTGTTGGGTTTTTTTAATATTTATTTTTTCCACCTTCTGATTGTCTTTATACTTGAGACCATGCTCTGGTGTTCTAATACATTTTATTAAACTTTTCTAAGAAATGTACTGTAAAACAATGCAATTATCTGACTATATATATTCTCTTGCCAGTCTGAGCTATCATTTAGGAAACACTCAGGTTTTATTCAAAACCATGTCAATAGGAGACACGCTACTTTTGGAGAACTTAGTATTGAAAGCAGTGGGAAAAGCTGACACTGTTTGTTATCTTGTGAAGATATTCAAAACCATCTTATATAATCATAGACCAGCCCTCCCAAGAGCTCTCTTGAGAGATTAATATGTATGTTATGGTGCCTCAGGACAATAATATGCATTTTCAGCAACCATCTTTGGAAGACTTCCTGTTAACAAGAAACACAAAATTATATTTTTTTTACTTCATGTTTAAATAATATGGGAGGTATGAATACAGATTGGCATTAATAAATACAGCTCATAATTAGGCCATTACTATGCAACCGAATGCCCACATGGTTCTGGACCCTCTCTTAAGAGGACAAGCCTGTAGTGTCAACCCACCCTCTTTTGCAGGCTGTTCTCCAATCCCCTGTCCTCCTTTGTCTTTCTGTGTAATTTTTGTGGGTTTATCAAATCTCCTGGGTATTATTACTCAACATGCAGGTGGAAACATGCAGTAAACATTCCAGCTGCATACACTTAATCATAACTTACTGGGCTAGACAATTGCTTTGCCAAAAAAAAATGAAAAAAAAAAAAGACAATGGTTCATAAAATGTTCCAAAATTTCTGGAAAAAATTTAATACGGCCTTGAAGGACAGGTTATCATATTCTGTGCTTAGCAATTTTATTGCATGTGAGGTGTTGATTTAATAAGCTTCAATATGTAATTAAAACTTACACATTCAGAGATAGTGGTAAAATCTGCTGTCTGCAAAACTCGTCGTTGCTATAATAAAAATGGTAATTACAGATAAGTAGTCTGGAATGACAGCTCTGCTGCCCTAGAAATAAAATTAGTGAAAAACGTTTCTATGCCAAAGGTCCGACTGTAATGGAGTCATAATGGTCTTCCACTGCTTCGCAAGTGCTAAAGTAAGACACATTCATCAAGGGTAGATGTTTTATAATAAAAGACGTTGTCACCTGAGATATTGTAACAGCTGGCTGACTCCATGGACCTCCAAGTTTGTTGTCACTGTGCAGTTGGCTCCATCCTCTAAGAATTGCAGAATGACAAGGATGAGAGAAATCGTTCCTTGTGATCCAAAGGGAAATGCCCCTGCTACCTGGGTTGAAAAGCCAATGTCAGTTAGCTTTAATCAGGAGGGGAGCTCTGATGGCACAGCACAGTGAAAGCCAGTTGGTAGGGGGGAGTGATACATACACCTGACACCAGCAGAGAACTTTGTTCCTTTTTATGGAGCCTGGGCTGGGTACTGAACTCATTTCTCACAAAACTGGAGATTAATGTGGATTTAAACAGAGGCCATGGTGGAAAGTGTTGCGGGAGAACACATGCTGTAATTTACTGACCTGACCTGTCACCTTCTGACTTTAAACATATCTTAATAAAAGCTGTTATTTAGTTTTACCTGTAAGAATTTAAACCTTCAGATTTTTAAAAATAATGAATTGTATGGTAGGTGGTATGTCTCACATTTTAGAATCCCATACTTTATTAATAATTTGTGAACTATTAGGTGGCAGGCTCTTGTTTCATAGAATAAATCCTAGTGGATTTAATTATAGTCTTTGAAAGGTTTTGTTCTCAAAACTGACTTGCTGGGCACATATAGCTTTAACCCAGACAGTTCTATCTTAACAGTGTTTATTAGGGATGTGGAATGAAGTACAAACCAGGCCATTAAACCAAGGAAGCTCATGATGAATGTAGTTCATAAAAGTCATTGAACTGGAAATAGGGACTTTTTCAATGTTTAAGAAAACAAAGCTTTTTCACACATGTTTTCCATTTTTCATATTTTTTTTTTCCTAATAGAGCACGACAGAAAGGGTCTGAGCCCAGATACTGCACCTACTATCTCAAGGGAAAAATTTTGGGGGAAAATTTGGGAAAAATCCAAAAAAAATTAGTTTTTTTTTTAGATATTGCAGCTGGTTGCTCTTTTCAGAGGCCCAGGTCAGGGTGTAAGGAGGGGTTACTCAGTAACGTTGCACATACTGAGAACCCAACAGGGACTGGGTTGCCTGGTGGGTTTTTCAGACCTAGAAACCATGTGTTGGACCCACTTCATGCTCTTTACTAACAGTCACAACTGCTGTGCTTCTTCAAACAACTGTGCAAGGAAGCCTTTTAGCGTATGTAAGTAGCACCCTTATTTTTATTCATGCTTAAAGCAAGCTTCTGCTAACAGTAATTCCTTGTAACGGTAACTGATCAAGTCCCTCGGGGTTGTGAGAGCCTGTAGCCTTAGTTTCTAGTCCCTCGTGTGTACTTTTTTGAATATACAGTTATGTACCACTTCAAAGTATCTTTGGATAACTTCTGTAAACCACCTGGCCATCCTCATCTTCTAAGTGTTCTTTCTCCCTCATTGGGAAATTATCTGTACAGTACACTGTACCATAGCCTATGCTTTCAGACAAAATTTTGTGTTTTGGGACTCTGCTTCCACCTAGGAGAGTTGATTGCAGTCAGTATTTCATATTTTTTTTTTAATGTATACTCACATTAATTTACAGAAATAGCATAAAAAAATCTACCCCTTGAATGCCTGCTACTAAAACCAGAATTTTTTGCAAAAAGATAAGAGCAATTTATCTCAAAAGTTTTATGCAGGTGTCTGGCCAGAGACATTGTCTGAGTGCTTCTTTTAGGGATCTGCCTGACATTTCATTCAGCTTGTGTCTTTCTTCTTTTTTCTTCCCCCTTTTGCTGTTTCTGGAATACACCCACATCTCCACCTCCCACTGATCAGCCCCAGCATTTGAGTTTGCTGGCTTCATCTGTGTTGTGTGATGTTCCTCTTGTTTCACTTAACCATATACATAAAGAAGAATATAGCAGGGTGTTTTTTTTTTTTCCTCATTAAGTGCAACATTAACCTCCAAGTCATAGAAATAATTTTTCTCTGAGGAAAATGACATATATGAAGAAACAATGTCAAGACACCACTAAAGGATTTCTAACTCCATTTTGTTTTATACCTAAATAATACAAGAAAGATGTGACATGTGAAAGAAATACAAAATCCCTACACCCTCTCCACCTTCAAATCCCTGTCCTCTCCAGCCCTAAAGTTCTTTGAGATTTCTTTACTTCCTAGCCTGGGAATATATCATCTTCCGGAGTATCTCTTTCTCCTTTTTTTCCTGCTCATCTTGCCTTTGTAATTCCTTTGAGAGTGGAATTAAGACAAATCCTTGTGTTTTTAAAACTTATCCCTCCAGTAAGTGATATTTTTCCAATTCATTTTAAATTCCAGATGGGACACTTCATTCTTAATA
Organism: Limosa lapponica baueri; assembly: GCA_002844005.1. Taxonomy (NCBI): domain Eukaryota; kingdom Metazoa; phylum Chordata; class Aves; order Charadriiformes; family Scolopacidae; genus Limosa; species Limosa lapponica. The sequence goes on from KZ505840.1 coordinate 435,934, forward strand.
ATCATCTTATCCAAGTTAGTATCTGTTGGAACTTTACTGGAGGTGCTGCCCAAGTGAACAGATGATGAGAAGCAGAAAATTTTTATCTGTTTTTAATGCATCTTTTAATCTTAATATTGAGACTACAGAAATAAAACAGACATAAATAGGCATAAGAAATACGATATAGGCGTATAGTCAAAATAGAAAATAAAGGGAACTATTTGGAGTGATCTGAATACAGATTATATACTGACCCATCATACTTTACACTCACATATAAATTTGATCACTGAATACAGTGAAGTCACACTTAATGTAACTTTGACTTTGTTTTCTAGCGTTTTCCTATGTTTTTCTTTTCTATGATTGAAATATTAAACTACCCAAAATATCTTTAACAATTTAGAACTACAATTTAAAGTTCAAAGTCTTTACATATGTTTTTTCTGTGATATTAGTAAGCGAACTGTGTTTGGAGAATTTTGCATTGTAATCTGAAAATGATTTTTTGGGTTCTTTGTGGAGAAATCATTATTTAGAAATTACATATCCCTGGTGTTTCTATGGAAACACTTTCACCTTATGCTAATGAAATACAAATTACTGGAAAATAAAGCAATTTCTTTTAGCATAGAAGAGTATTAAAAGAATATTTTTTTGCAGATTGGAAAAGTTTAATGCAGATACTTAGTCAACTCCAGACTCTCAGCACAGCTGTCAGTACAGATTCAGAAATGGGTCAGGTTCATCCTGTTCAATGCTGTTCAATTCTAGAGGCTGAATGGGTTACCACGAGGGTGAAACAAACATGCTGTTTGCTGACAATGAGGTGTCAAAGTCCTGCATTTTAATCTCAGTCTAGGCATCTGGGTGCAGCAAGCGCTCTGTCTATGCATGTGTCCTGCTTCAAATAACGTTTGTTGGGTTTTGCCCTATTTGACACAACGTAGTCAGCATTTAACCACTGTGATAATTTTATTCTTCGCAGCACTGGGGAGTAGGAGGTAAAAGCTAGTAGCACTACTATTGGAATTAAGAGATATTGGTTTTTTTCCTAGTTCTACCAGGGGCTAAAGCTCTGATCCGGTTTCTTGGAATGGATGGCAAAATTTCTTCTGACTCTTGTGACAATTGCACCAACTCTTCCAGGATCTGTGGCTTCTCTTTGGTCTTGACCCACTGAAGAGCATGGGGTGGCTCTGAAACAGGGTGCCTGGCTGGCAGTTGTGTAGGAAGGAGAACAAGCAATATCCAAATGTTCTTTATTCGTTGCAGTGAAAAAAGCCCATGTTATCTGCACCTATGTTCCCAAGCTGAAAATGCTACGTGGGCACTATGTTGTAGGTCTGATCTGGGAGGGCTCTTACCCAGTGAGGGCAGCGGTGACCCATTACCACCCGGCACAGGCTGCCCCAAGAATTCATGACCATGAAGAGAGTCCTGTAACAAATATTTGCAGCCTGGTGGTCCCATGTGTCCTAAAAGACCATCTTGAACAAACTTTACAAAATGTTCTTAATCCTGATAGCAAGTTTGAGGGGTGTTGGGCAGGAGGACAGGGATGCTGTTGTTGTTGTTGATGGTGCTTTTTGGGCTTTGTGGTTGTTTTTTGTTGTTGATTTTGGGGGATTGTTTTGTTGTTGTTGTTTTGTTAGGGAGTTCTTCTGTAGGAAGGACAGGAGGGAAGGCAAAGTTCAGTTTAAAAAGTGTTTTTATTTTCATAGAGTCATAGAATGGTTTGGGTTGGAAGGGACCTTAAGGATCATCAAGGTTTTTTCATTGTGAAAAGTCTTTTCAAATTCCCTTTACATTGCAGGAGATGCACATTGCTGAATAAAGGCTGTGCAGTGGTATTGTAAGAAACACCAATAGGATCCTGCGTGCATTTTCAATGTACATAAAGGGTTAATCAGAAGAGACATGACTTTTTTTCTATTTATGCGTATAAGATATACATACAAGCCTTTATGAACATTGGTTTTGAAACATCTAAGTGTTTCTTCTAATTATGAATACATACACTGTGTATGTAGTTGTAAATGCTATGTATGCATGGAAAATACATATATCCTGATGCACTGATTTCCTATATTAGTTTTGGAGAGTTGCATTCTCATACTATTTGTCCTTAAATAACTTTGAAATCTCTCAACAACACTTACACACCTTTTTTCTTTAAAAGCAAACCTGGTAACAGAAATATCTACCTCATTCACACTAAGAACCAGATGACTCATTAGGGAGTTTGGAGCTTTGATGAACCATGAAATAGCTCCTTGAAGAGCAACTGTGAGATGGTCACATAAGAAACTTAAGAATATATTGCTGCCAGGTTTCCCATGCAGGCTTTAATGACAACATAAAATAACTTTTAATCTTAAAAACATGAAGGTAATAGTTGAAAAGATCCATCAATAGTGAGGGGAATAAAGTTTAGAACTACTACATAAATAATTTCATACGGAGAAAATACTGCTTCTTGAGTAGTTGCTATTTAGAAACAGCATTAATTAGAGTAAGAATTTACTTAGACTTTATTAGCCTAGATTTTGTTCATGTGACTGATGTTAATAGACTCAAGCCCTTTGCAGTCACATAGGTAAAAGACGAATATAATCTGTAGCTCATTTAACTATTTCTGAATTACACTGTTCTTTTTGGTTAGAAAAGGGAGAAGGAAATTCACACTGAAAATGTGGAAAAAAACCCGGCATCAGTAGCCTCAGAAAGTTGCCTTTGCTGATAATTGTATTCAGTCAAAAATTTTCTGCCAATTCAGCCTCCTGCTGCCACCCACAGCCAGCTGTGTTTAGGAGTTCTTCAGCTGACAATAGTCAGAAAGGAGGTGAAGGGTATTTTTGTGTTAGGAACACAAAGTCTGGAGAAAAAACAAAGG
>KZ505840.1:447834-459725 GCA_002844005.1 Limosa lapponica baueri
ATACCCTGCATGGCTTTGTTAGTCTAGTCTCTTTCCAAGCAAGTGCAAAAGTAACAATACCATAATGTCATTCAAATAGAAGAGTCTCATTGTGCCTTTACCATAACAAAATCAATGAATGACCTGTGCGCTGCCTAAATTTCAAAATGTAAAGAATATGCAAGAGAAGGCTGGGGTTGACACTTGCATACTGATGCTGAGTAAGTAAGATAGGAGCTAGGCTATATTGCGTGTGGGTTGTGTGACTCACCCCTCACACTGGAATCTGACCTGCTCTCAGTTCACAGCTCCTCTGGCCTAAGGAGCCTCTGGCTCATCTCAACCCCTCCACAAGCCCCTTCCTCCCTGCATTCACAGTCTTTCTCTTCCTGCCGTAGAACCAGCTGTACCCCAAAGTTCATCCCAGTGTTTTCCTTCTCAGAGCTCCTCTCCTCACAAGGTCAGCCTTCCTCAGAGCCTCTACCCCTACCCAAGCTCCTTTCCCATGAGCCCACTCACCTAAATATCTTTAAGCTTTGGATTTTCACATATTGACAATACCAAATACAGTATTTTTGATATTTTTTTTTAAAGGTGGGCATATACCATATCACAAGATATGATTGTGCCAGGTTGGAAAATAAGGTTATAGGGAGACTGTTGTATTAGTTTGGCCTTCCCCTCTGGACCCTTGACCTCATTGTGATTCTTGGGTTCTTCATCACCCACCTCTCCATCCCTTCTTTCTAGTGTTGCATTACAGATAAAACCTTCAGAGTTCCTTGATTTTGCATGAGAATCCAACAGATTTAATGAATATTATCTCATCCATAAACATTGCAGTATGATGTTATAATATGCTAATGACTTGCCTGCACAAATTGCTAATATGACCATTCACAGAAAGCAGAGAATGCTGAGCTCAGCTGCTCCTTTCAATATAGGAAGGAAAGGAGCCTGCAGTACCAGTCATCTCCATCAACAGCAAAATAGCATAAGAGCCTCAGAACTGCTCACAATAAATGAACTGTGTATAAAGAAATACTTTACAATTCATGTTTCCTGTGTACTTGTAAAAATGAAATGATCCTTTAATAATTCTCAATCAAAGTACTTATGAATGTCTTTCCTTCAAATTCTTCATAAATGTTTCACAAGTATTTCAGTAATGGGATTTAATTTTCTGGGTAATAGAGATTGTCTTAATAAATTTTGTACATGAAGTAGTGTTCTTGAGTGAGTTCTCTTGCTTGCTCTGAATATTTCTGTACAACGTAAACAGTTTTATTCTAGCTGAAGCTTATATAATTTCTCCTTAGGGACACAGAGGTTCCTTTGTACAAAGCATACTCTTTGCCAGGAGAGCCCCAACAGGAACCTAGCAAAAAAACATATACTCCATTGACCGCCTAAGGTTTGCCACCTGCTGATAAAGTTGGAAAGATGAATAAAGAGCCCCATTCTTGCTCAAAGGGAGATAGGTGAAAGCTAAGTTACCTGGCTCGCTAGTTTTTTCCTTTGCTGATTAGTACAATCTTTGTTTCAGTGGTATTGTGCTAATTACTTCTACTATAAGTAAAATGTCCTGAATGAATTGCAAAGAGACCCAGCTCCAAAGATGATCAGAGCAGCTTTGATGAGAGAAGACAATTTCTTAAATGTATGAGAATTGAAGCACCTGAAATCCACACTGTCTGCCTGGACAGAAAGAAGGGTTGGTCTTTATGTTTTCTAGACCTTCATGGCATGGGTCTGACCCTGCTGGAATGGTACCGTCTGTGTGGTCTGCAGGGAAACGAGCACATAGATGGGTTACACAGTCATAACAAACTATTTGTTGGAGTTACTGCTGTGCCAGCTCATGCCAGATCACTTGGGCAGTCAACTTAGGAAATTTTGTTTTGTCAAATAGTCCAGTTCCTGTCTCTGCAGGTAGAGTTCAGCGTAACCTGGATCTGTAGGTTTTCTACAAATTGGTTCTGTGCCAAATTATCTCATAAGACTTAGCTACTTCCTTGTAGGAGATGACTCATTTTATGAATTTAATAGTTTATAACTACATGTGTCTTTTGACTGCAAGCCAGTCAACAAAATAACCAAAATCTATGCAAAACAATTGCAAGCTCTATTCGTTAGACAGGATCTATGAGTTTTTACATAGCAAAGAATAAGGACGAAAATCTCTGTTTTACACCTCTCAGTGTATTCATCTGAACTTGTAGTGGGGGAAAAATGCTTTTCTTGCTGTATTAAACTGTTAGAGACAGCAAATTAAAAATATAGCATAGACAGCTGTTAGAAACTGGGAGGAATAATGGCTCCAAAGACAGTAGCTTTTTGGAATACAGAAGGAAGTGTGTCTTTCCCTGACCATTGCCTTTCTCTTGGATTATACTTGTTAAGAAATCTCTGCTTTATGTGATATACAAATGGAATTTCTGTTTCTGCCTGACTCTAAATTAAATTAAATATCTTCCTAATTACCTTTGCTTAGGATACTATTCTCATTTGAAATCATACTGGCAATATAAATACAGGCATGCAAATTGATAGAAAACATTTTTCCTTTACCTTTTGACTCAATTTTTTTTTTCTAATAAGATATTCATTACTATTTTGCCACATGAAGTGCCAACTGCATTTGCCTGTCATTAATTTCTTGTCTTTTTGCATATCAAGACATGCTTGAGCAGAACTCAAAAGCCGTTTCAGGCTTTGAAATAATATTTTATGTCCTTGTGGCTTTTTCCACCTGAAGAAGACAAAGTAATTTAAAAATGTGAATGGTTTCAAGCTCCAAAGCTTCTTCTAAGTGACATCTGAATCAATGTTCTTATATGGAAAATACAAATCCAAGAATGTTGAATGACTTTCTTGAGGTACGTGAAAATCTGTAACATAGCTAGGAAGAAATAAAAATGACAATTTTTCACTCACTCTATTTGTGGGCTACCTACAACCTGTCCTTCATTTTCTTCTTTTGGGTTTTTTTCCAGTTGCCACTGAAAAAATTTCTAGTACAGAATTTGTTTGCATTTTCTGACACTTCATAGTTATGACTAGATAATTTGATTATTTCCAGCTGGGCAGATCTGGGGAATTCTTCTGTACTTTAGGTGAAAACCACACAAAAACAAATGAAAGAAAAAAGATCTTTGCAAAAGTGAAAGATAAATAACTTCTGCAATAGGAACTTTTAGTTATTAACAACAAGCCAGCCTTAAAACTGGTATGCCAGGAGAGTGGAACTTTCCCGACTAAGTGGTTACAGATATCCATGTCACATGAAGACTTATGTGACAAAACATGACTGAAGAGTAACATCCCTCATCCTCTTCTCTAGTTCTGGTCATCCCACTTTCTTCATGCGTGGTGGATGGTTTGACCCTTTGATTGTTTTGTTCCTTATGGATGTACCCATTGTAAACTAAGTGTGCCACAAGCATTCCCAAGTACTTAAGCCAACTGTCATAGACTGGCTTACATCTGGGCTAGTAAATTAATTTGCCCCTCCAAAAAGGAGCAGCTGCACACAAACTGTGTGTGCATTGGAAAGGTCTGTGGTGTATAGTAGATGTTCCTGGGAATGCTTGAATTTCCTGGCATGGACATATTCCATAGAGGAGTGAGGTGGAATACAAACTGGGCAGTCTGAAGGATTGTTCATTTTTCCTCAAAACACACCCCATTGCTTATTTTTTTAACACATCAGCAAGAGAACTCAAAGCTTTAGTAGATCTGAGGGGAAAATATGCATGGAGTACTTGAAGCGTATATACAGCTTTGATCAAGCTATAGAAGGTTCACAACATCTAAGTCTTCATAGGCTGAGTATCCCTAAAAATACACTGCTGACTCTTGCTCCTATTGAATTCCCATTAAACTTATTCTATTCACTAGTGTGACAGCATGATAGCAATCTTACTGGCAATGAGACCTTTTAGGCATTGCAGATAAAATAACCAAAGCCATTTGGCACACACCACTAACCTGAACTGACACCATCATGCCATGACTGCAGAGAAAGACAAGTTGGGTCATCTGATAGTCCATTCTACCTTTTACTTATGATTCTACAAATGATGCAGATTTTCAAAGGCATGCAGTGCTACATAGGAGACTATTTTTACTGCAAAGCAGTCTATTTCAGGTAGCCATGAGCTCTGAAACAGGACCGAGAAAAATGAGGCTGTCAGTGAGACACTGATCTTCATCCGGCTGTTTGCCATGCTGAGTCATGAGATGTGCTGCCATGAACTCAAATCAGTCTTATATGCACAAAATCTATTTCAAAAGACCATTAACTAGGAGAGCATTTGGGAAGCTTCCCTTCCTAGGAAGCATCAGATGTCCTCAGAAACTCAGCTTGGTCCCCTTGCAGGTATAATATTATTTAATTGTATGGTTGTATATTTTTTTCTCCCCCTCAAAGCAGAACCACTTCCTCATGCCTTGCATGTATGGGTGCTGATCCCTTAAGCAACTATTTATAATTTCCCTTGTGCCCTTGTTCTGTAGTGTGTATTGTTCAAGCCCATATATGAAGACAAACAAATTAATTTCTATATGGAAAACTTCAACGTTTCCAGTGACTTAACTTCTCATGGAAATTTTTAATTTCCCTTGAAAGTGATGGCAAAAGTTTTCAGCAACACAAAGGCAATTAAGTGCATTTCACAGGGAATTTCAGTGCCTGGTGGTCCTCCAGTTCCCACTCCCCTGCCTCCTGAAATCTAAGAAACTTTGATGCCCTGATGGAGTTGTTGACCAGGTCTTCCTGATTTGGCAGCTGAGGTGGCAGGCAAGTCATTGAGAAACCAGCCAGACATGAGACCTGTTAGATCTTGAACAAAAATGTACTTTGAATGATTAACAGATTATTTTTTTTTGAGAGAGAGAGAGTTATCTTTGGCTGGAAGTTGTCTGGCCACCTCTAATTGCAAAATACTGTACAAACAAATCCAAGTACTTGATATACAGCTTTAAGCTTCACCCATTTTGTGAAAGAAGAGAAAGACTTGAACAATATTGCTCACCATCTTGTAGCTTTTATTGTGGATAATGAATATTCAGCATGTTGTGTTTCCAGGAACTTTGTTAAAAATAGCACAGTATCCTTGTTTTAAAAAGTGATGAGCATAACTGTGAAGAATGACTTTGACGCTTTTCCTTCCTCTTCTTCAGTCTGGTTTGTTAACTCCTTATATGATAACACTTCTGCTCACCATCAAACTGCCGCCTCCTCAGCAGACAAACCAGAGAAGTGTGAAGGCAGAGATGTGGAAAAGTGGGGCTGCAGGGTAGTTCCGGGTGTTGTTCCCTCTGCTCTCAGCTTTGTGACGGGATAAAATATATCTGAGGCAGTCTTAGCATATTTTCTTCTAGCCTGTTCATCAAACTTCCAGAAACATTCCAGGTCTGCCAGTGCGTAACACTACTTATATTTTTCATCATACATAATCTGCTGCAAACAAATGCTGAACAAATACCTGAACCTGTATTTTTAAATCTGCCTTTTAAAACTTTTTATCCTTACCTCAGTGTCCAGGGTTTATGAAATCCTCAGTCCTCTTGTTTCTTTTTACTGGATTCCATCTAGTTTGTCATCTCTTTCAGTAAATTGTAGCCTTTGATTTAGTCTTACAGGTGCATGCTTCCCAACAGCAGCTACCCTCAGACATTTTATACCTTATCTGAAATGGTCCTGTTGATACATACCAGAATTACATTTGTGTCTTTTACAGTAGGGGATCCAGTCCTCCAGTATTAAACTGTGCTTAATTTGTCCCCTAATATAACTCCCCCACCCCAGATACTTCCTCCTGTACTACTCTACCCAGGTTATATTCTGCAGTTTATATTCATTATTACAAGGGCAAGGTTTCCTTTACTATCTTTCATTTAATTTCATCCTGTTGATATGTTTTCTGATCTATGAGCAATTGCCAATTCTACTGATTTCCTGTTTTCCCTTAGAATATTTTTCCAAAGAGACCCTACCAACAGTTCTCAGAGTCTCTTGAAACCTGCTTTGGGAGCTCATTACTGTTATTGTGTGAATTTGCTCTCTTTTGGAGTTCAGAACTGTGAACTCTATTAATTTGTGCTCCCTTTCACTCCACTTCCATTTTCAGATTCCTGTCCAGTTCCTTTTATTTTTCAGGATCAAATATAAAACCAGATATTTGTAATGTAATTTCCATTGCCTTCTGAAACAGATAGGAACTCTCAGTGTCTTCCAATTCATTGGAGGTGGCCAAAGTATTTTCTAAGATATGAACGACCCATGTTCATTTCCTCTGCCTCATAGTAAGCAAAAAATTGAATCTGAGTAAGAGACATCTGACTATAGTGTTAGTCTCCCGGGCATAGTGGGTATTCCACCAAAAGAAATTTAGGGAACAAATCGGTCACTGTAATCTCCTCTGAGGTATAGTCCCATAGCAACTGGGTTTTCTGAGATGAGAGTTTTAGATCTCTGTGGCCTTCAGGATCTGCTTGGGTTTCCTTATGAAAGTTTCACTGAAACAAACACTTTCTCATTAAAAGTTTCAGTTTCAAAACAATAGCATTGGCCAGTGTGGGGAGAAGGGGAGGGACAGGGAATCTGAGTCAAAACATTCCAAACCAGGATAATTTTTCTTTAAACAGTACAGATCTACCTTCCAGCTACATGCGTCAAATGTTGGCATCCACACAAAGAAGAGGAAGTGGGATTGTTGTTATCACTTCAAATGTTGGAGAGCTCATAAAACAGCTCCAATTATGGAATACAACAGATGTCACCAGACTGTGATGGATTTTTGTTGAGTTTTAAAGCTTGCAGTGTTCGATTCTCCTTAAGAATGGTGAGCAGGCAGGGTGGATAGACAGGTAGGAAAAAGAAAGGGTATTTTGAGCTATACTATTTTTAAATTTACTTGTTTAAATAAATGCACTTCTCTAACACACTAGGACCTAAATGGATACTGAGAAAGAAAATAAGGGGTGTGCTCTGTGAGCTGTGGGTACCATTTAGCCTGAACCAGAGGTGCCTTCTTAAGATTCATGCGGAGATGAAATCTGGTAAACAAAGACTGCATAAAATAAACAGTGTTATTTAGGGCTTAGCGAGGCATCTGGCTCTAATTTTAGATAAGCTACTTCTGTTGATGTCTCCATCCCTATCAAACAGTTGCTTCTTTAGGCTTGTGTTTTCAATTGCCATCTTTTGTGGGGCAACAGCTCCGCTGATACCAGGATACTCCTTGCTTGAACCTTAACACATGCTTAAAGCATGCTTAAAGCATGCCAAATGTAAAGATACAGAAAGGATGCACATGACTTCAGAAACCTGCAACTGAACATCACAGAATTAGCATTTTACAGAATATTATGAAAATAAGTGCCTTTTACAAGAAATGTGTGCAGGGCAATCCTCTTGGGTTACATTTTATCTTGTTCTGAATGGCTAGTTCCCATGAAGAAAACATTTCAGATCTTAGTACGTAGTTGACCCACATGGATTGATAAAAGTTATGGAATGTTAGAAGTTTCTTAGTTCTGCTGATATTATCATGGTTGAAAACAATATTCGTTTTTGTTATGTTTACTTTTCTTCTGCTCCACAAAACTAAATTTCACTAGGCAAACTGCATAATTCATATTTTTATTATTAATGGATGTGCCACTTTTACTCAGTTCACTTCCGTATGAAGGTAAAATTGATTTATAAGCTTTAGTCTCTATTGAGTATGAATAAATCAATTACCTTGCACATCATTATCTTGGGTGTTTATAAATGTTTATTCCGGTTTGTGTTTTTATGAATGATCATATATGCAGAAGTTTATGTTTGAATATGCAGCTCTGAGCTCAGGGAGAAGGGATCCAGAACAGTGAGAGAATGCATGATGAGACTGGACCTCGCAGCTCAGCCCAATCCAGCTACAGGCATTGTGACAGCAATGCAGAAAGGCACCAATGCATTTTGGGAGGGGAAAAAAAAAACACCACCAATAACAAAACCCTTCTCCCTTAAGGAGGGAGTAATGTCGCAGGAGAAAGTTGAAAAACTATCAACAGTAATGAAACTAACTTCAGCAAAGAGCGAGTGTTATCTGTTTTACTTGAACACTGTGTATGATGAATCTCTTCCCTTAAAGTTCCATTATCAGTTTTAGCTGTTAAACTAGACACCACCGAAAGTTACTTTCAAGCAAATGTTTGGCAGGAAAATATCTCTGCTCCAACAACCTGTATTTGCAATCACCAAAAGCAGTCTGAAATTATCAGTGTGCTGGCTGAATATGTCTTAATAGCTGTACATTGAATGGAGACGTTTGGTATTTAAGAACCATAATAATAACAGGCTATTTTCTCTTGACAGATTTTGATTCTCTTTAACGTACTTTCTTTGATTTTTCCAACCACTCTACCTCATAGGAAAGGTATAGCAATACAGAAAAATTGGATACGTTATCACCATCATTTAATAGGTTTATAAAGGAGTATATTGTATACTTTTGCAATTATTTTCTGGTTTTTTTCCCCTAAGCTTTCAGGTAAAGACTGCAAATGGTTACATTAATCTGAAAAAAGAGATTACTAGCAGATCACGAAAGTTCTGGTTTATATTATGTTATCCTGTCCTAATCAAGGACAGTCGTAAGGCTTTTATATAGACGGAAGAGTGACAATAACAGCCTCCTTGCTGACTGCTACCAGTTCACATGTCCTGTGGCACATTACATGTTTAACTTCTATTGGAGTTTAAAGGATTTTCTTACACTTTTCTAAAGCGATCAAGTGGTGTTTTCATGGCCTTTCTATTCATTAGGATCCAAAATGTCTTTATACACTACTCTATCTTCTGTCCTGTGCTATTGGGGAAGAAGCCTCCATCCAGGGAAAAGCATATAACGTTACCCATGTGTGGACTAGTACAGCAAAAAAAATAAAAGGCCAGAAACAGCCCCTTTATGAAGTCTAAATTCCCTTGTATCATCCCCCACATTCTCTAACCACTCCTCATCTCCAAATTTGTCTCTATGAATCATCTCGTAAAGGTATTTTTCATGCCTTACAACAGCCTTTAGTACATCCTACCACCTAACCCCCACTCTGTTAAAAAATCCTTACAAGCATCATTGCTGGTCAAAGCACTGAATTTTCACTGCCAAGTTGTGACTTTTCCATCCCTTGTGAGGAATAGAGCTAATCCTCAAAACCACCCATACCCTTTCCTCAGTCAAATGGTGAAGGACTATTTAATTTTTCATTCTTTACTTCAAAGAAGTCTTTCACCAGTCTTTGATTTTCTGACTGATTTTGTGGACTTAAACAGATACATGTGGAAAATGAGAGCCTTAGATTATATTTAGCTTGTAAAATTAGTATGCATTCTCCAGATGTTGAGTCCTTTTTTAGGATATCTTAAACACCTGTTTATTTTCAAACTAGAATTCTGTAATGACGTATTGGACAAAATTATTTTTCATGAAAGTCTCTTTTGTTAAAGAAAGTCTTGTTGCTGTGATTCTTTGGCCTCAAATCAAATATATTCAGAAGTTATTTCAGTTTTTACTGTCATGGTTTCTATTAAAATGCAAAGTGTTAATATTTAGACTTTTTTTAAAAAAAGCAAACACTTTATATATTTTTTCAGTATACTGAACTGGCAGGCTTTTAGTGCACCCTGGAATCTCACTGTTCAGTCTCAGATAGTTGGTTTTGATGTCATTCATCCCAGATAGGTGACTAGGTATTATCATCTCTATAGATAGGGAAGCAAAGACAAATATAGGGTCTGAGCTAGCACCGTGCAGAATAATGACAGCTTCCACTGACTTCAGTAGCTGTTACTGCTCATCATTTCTAAAGATCAAGCTACTTGTGCTGACTGTTAGACAAAGATAGACTTGTTTTTTAATGAGTTTTGTCCTTCTAAAAAGTCACATGAAAGCTATTATAGTTATTCTGGGAAATACTGTATTTCTGTACATCAGAACTTCATGATACAGGTTTAACACTTTCATTAATATCAGGTGAGTATTAATAAAGTAAATTCTTTAGCAGTCACTGTCAATCTCTCTGACTTAGCAAGGACAAGACAAATAACAGATTCTAGAGGGATCTTGTGGGATCATCTCTTTTTTATATTAAATGATTGTATTTCTGCATCCAAAGTCGTATGCTTATTTTTGCTTTGTGAAATACTCTTATACCTGTTATAAAAGCTAACACAAGCTTCATCTAGCATCTCGGAGATCTAATTGCTTCTGTCTCCTTTATTACTCAAAGGTGCAATAATAAACAACAACTACCTTGCAGCGCAGCAAAGCCGTTAACCAGTTGCCTAAATCCCAGAGAGTCTTATGTACTTACACTTGTACTTAAATGCTTTGCTGAATAGGGATAGAGTGTTGATCTGAGGCCAGAACACATAGCCTGGGGCCACCAAAGTTATTAGTTTGAGCACCAGAATTATAACTCCAGTTCCCCATTCCCAAGCATGTATGCAGGTCACTAAACTGTGCTTTTACTTCATAGTGAAGTTGATTCTACTAATAAGAATACTCTTTTCACTGGTGTAACAAATCAGAGAAGAATAATTGGATATGGAGGAAACAGTTTCGTAATTCAATTTAATGCATCAGCTCTTTTTATTCAGTGAGTAATTTACATTTATTATGAAAGCAGAGAGAAACTATGTTCCACAGTTTATTATTTTTCTTTTCTCTTAGTTTTATTGTTGGCAAGACGGAAAGGGGGTGAAATTCCTTTTATTCCACATACCTGTAATAATGATAATTTTTAATTTAATAAAATTAAAGTAGGAGTTTTTCTTACCATCAAAAAGATCTTTTTCTCCTCCCAGAATTTGAAGACTGCGGGTGGAAATTTGTTCATGTACGTCATAATATACAGATCACACAATGAATTATTTGTTTCTTCAAAATTATATCCAGTTAATCTCAAAATGTTATGAATAACATTCTCCCCCTTTTCCCCCCCAAAATGGTTATTTGTTTACAGTTGTTGTTGTCTTAGTGTGTCAAACTCAATTCTCTAAACGTGTTAGACTCAGATCGTCTCAATAAAATGCAGAAGAAAATAATACTGTGTGACATTATAGCCACTGGACTTTAAGGAGTGCTTTAGAAATCTTACAAATTCTCCTTCTCAGCATAGCTGCAGAGACTGGATTTCAGCCCTGTGCCAGCAAAAGTGTGAGTGCATTCATGGATGATGAAGGCAGAGATCAATTATTCAAGGCTGATGCATCTGATGAAGGATACTTAAACATCCATCTTCTCATCACCCAGATGGAATCTGTATGCTTTCCCTATGATGAAGATAGATTAGGCACCGATTCAGTAAAGTACCTGCAGCTGTGGATTTGACAGGGCAGGAGGGCAAGAAAGAAGATAAAGGATTAAAAAAAAATCTGCTAAAGACAAAGCAAGGTACCGCATATCGCATTCATAAAGAAATGGCTTTTGGATTTTCTATCCAGACTACAGAATTCTTGCTAATAGCTAGTTGCCAAAACAGATGCCCTGATTAATGAGAACAGATGGATTTCTCCAGAGGGTCTGCAGATTTAGACAGTACTTTCACTAAATGAAATGCTAATGATCTGGCACTGTGCAGCTCTGTGTGGATTAGACACCAGTAATATTATTTTATTTGTATTTGGTGGAGATAAAATGATCCCTTTTAGACTTTTCAGATATAAAGTTCTAGTATTTTGCGTCACCTCCATTTCACTAACAGCTGTACATAAGTGACCCAAATGCATGTGCTGGATTTCACTGCTTGCAAACTCTTTTGGTAGATTATAGATTTCTTACAGGTTCTTCTCAAGATCTAGAGGAATATCTGTTTTTTGTATTTTTAAAATGCAGTTTCCCAAGGCAAATGAATCACTT